>RCUC01128446.1:0-26166 GCA_003697995.1 Taxidea taxus jeffersonii | reverse complement strand
CAATATTCAGCAGGAACATGGGTAAATACCATGAATATGGTTCAGTTTTTAAAAAGGGCGAAATGGGCTGGCATGGAAATATGGCAAAAATCAATTGCTCACTGAAAACTCAAACTGAAAAGGAGGCTCTACTATTCAATTCACCTTTGTAAAAATAAATAAAAATTTGAATTCCAAATTGGAGGAGGTGGAGGTGGGTGATTATGGCTCTGAGTACTCTGGGAGGGCCAGATTTAAAAAAAAATAGTTTGGATTATATATATAGTTACAGAAAACAGTAAGGTTATTTTTAGAAATCAAAATGGAGGGGTGCAGTGGACAAATATTTGTTGCTCAAAGAGGTGGTCAGAGATGAACATGCTTCCCCCTCTCAGGTGTTTAGAAAGCAATACTGTCATATGTTCCATGGTAATGACAATCCAGTAGGAAAAGAGGCTCTTCTAGACACCCTACAGGTCCCACATAGGTCGGGCTCAGTCCTGTGCCTCTCAACCTAGCTGATCTCCATTCCACTGGAGTGGATCTGCAGCCAGCTGTGAATAGGAGAGACCCTTTAAGGTCACTCATGACAACTTAATCAGGAGGTGGCAGCATCTGGTTTTTGTCTCCGTTCACAAAGTCTGTTGTTTTGGTGAGAGTTAAGACGGTGAACCCCAAGTCAAGGATTCTTTCCACCATGTTGACAGTCTTGGAGAGGGACAACACAGGGCTCCAGCACATCCAAGGAAGGGGAAGAGTCCCTCACACAGAATGCTCCTGACTTCACAAAGAATGAAAGAGAACTATAGATCAGACTTTTTCAGCTTTTTAAAAGCTTTTCAGAGCTTCTGGGTCAGAGCGAGGGAAAGAACACTTTAGCCCTTCTGGTAGAGCTCTGAGACATCAAAAGACCCACACGAAATCTAGTTGGTCATGCTCGATTTTGTGTGCCTGATGCCACACCCGAGTCCTCAGGATTGCTGACCTTCATTATCACTTCCTATGGCTCATTAAAACTCAGTTCTTAAGAACCTAAATTGGCTCAGAGTTTTCAGGAAGTTCTGGGTTTGTAATTGTGGTGCTTTCCTCAAAGAACACTAATCTTCCTCCTATCAAGGGCTTTCAAATAAAATTTTTATTTTATTATTTATTTTTAAAGATTTAACTTATTTATTTGTGAGAGAGAGAATGAGAAAGAGAGAGAGAGCCTGAGAGGAGGGAGAGTCAGAGGGAGAAGCAGACCGCCCCCTTGAGCAGGGAGCCCGATGTGGGACTAGATCCTAGGACTCCAGGATCATGACCTGAACTGAAGGCAGTCGCTTAACCAACTGTGTCCTCAAATTCCAACCAACTGTGTCCTCAAATAAAAATTTTAAAGCAGCAGAAATTCAGTTAGAACTCAAGTAGACTCCAGAGATGCTCGAGATGCTTGGCTGTCAGGCTGTCTATGCTGAGGAGCAGGAATGTGGCCTGGGCCCCAGGCGCACAGCTTTTGGGCAGGTGGGACACTAGCCAGGAGAAGAGAATAGCATCTCTACCTGCATGCTTGCATGTGAGCACGTGTGCACGCGTATGTGTGTGTGTGTGTGTGTGTGTGTGTGTGTGTAGGGGGACTGGGGCATAAAGGAAAAAGGTACATGTGGTTGAATTTCTCATCCCGTCTGTTCCTTTGTATTTAATTTAAAGGAGAAAAAAAAATGCACAGGCTGCCCAGAGTGGGGGGTGGGTTGTCCAGGTGCAATTAAGCCCCAGCTGTTTAGTTCAAGCGGACTGCCATCTACAAATGTATCTGAGGAGTCTTTGCCAAGGGAAAAACACTGCTCTGTCTACCCTTTTTACAGGAGACAGTTAAAATAATGAAGTGGGAGCCTGAGTCTAAAGGGCCTATGAATCCCTTTTTCATCCTGCAGGGATGGGAGCAGGTGTGTGGGGGCGGGGAGAGAGGGAGGCTGCCGGAAAGCTCTACACCGAGGGAGGGGGCTGGCAGGAGGGGAAAAGCCTGCACCCACAGCAGATTAGGGCCAGGGTCGCCATAACAAAGTGCCAGAGACTAGGGGGCTTAAAACAACAGAATGTGTTTTTTCACAGTTCTGGAGGCTGGAAGTCTGAGATCCAGGTGTCAGGGGTTTCGTTTTTCCAAAGGACTGTATCCATGGCTCGGAAATGGCTGTTTTTTCTGTGTGTCTTCACATGGTCTTCCCTCTTAGTGAGTCTGCGTCTTTTCTTAAATTTCCTCTTTTCTTAAGGACACTGGTCATATCGGATGAGGGCCCACCTTAATAAACCCATTTAGCTTAATTACCGCTTTTAAAAAGGTCCTATCTCTACCTTCTCGGGTAAAGGGAGTTAGGACCTTGACCTATGACCTTTAGGGGATACAACTCCGCCTGTAGCAGCAGGTAAAGACATCAGCTTTTCTAAGCAATACCTGAGGCAGAATGATCTTGGTTGGATCTGTGAGTCCCCATTTGCCCAGCTGCAGAGAGCAAAGCCTTTGATGGGGAAATGTGGGCTGAGTAGAGGGGACATCTGGTTGACCATAATGTTACTACTTTTGATCTTCCTAAAAGGCTGAGAAACAATAGTTGACCATAATGTTGAGTGTGAGGTGTGGACGACTGGCCAGCTGAAGGGTAACCTAAAGGCAGTCCTTGAGCACTGTCTTCTGTTTCCCTTTTGTCTTTTCTGAACCTATTGCCTGGATATCTCCATCATTCCTGCAGCCTTAGTTTCCCTGGCTTGCTCATGGCTTCATAGCACGTCTTCCTGCCCCAACATCTCTTCCAAGGGCGTGTTGACCTTTTCCACCTTGATGTCTCACTGGTAGACTAAACTCCAGTGCCCCCCAAAAAATGCTCTGCCCCCTTGGGCGGCCTTTTTGTCCTGATGTCTCAATTTCTATTAAGGGCCATCTTCCCACTCAGTCATGAGTCTCAGAAGAAGCTGATTGCATCCTTCAACATGACTGTGACCTCCCAGCTGTTTCACTGCTCCACCTCCCATGCCTCTGTGTGCAGCCTTTAGTGGGCACACAGTAACTATCTGGAGACTGATGGAATGAATCTCTAACCTGGCTTTATCCCCAAAACTAATTTATAATCAATCACCCAGCTTGAGAGTTTGCTCAATCTCATCCATCTTTCCACAAACATTTATTAAACATCTACTACCTGCTCTGGCAGTCCATTAAAAAAATTATTTATTTGAGTGAGAAAGCAGAGTGAGTGAGAGAGAACATGGTGGGGGGGGGGTGGAGAGGGGGAAGCAGGCTCCCCGCTGAGCAGGGAGTCTGATGTGGGGTTCGATCCCAGGACCCTGGGATCATGACCTGAGATGAAGGGCTGCTTAACCCACTGAGCCACCCAAGCGCCCCTTGACAGTTCATTTTATGGACTGAAATGTAGCTGGGTGTTAGGGAGGCAGGACAGAGCAGGAGGCACTAGGAGTGTCATTGAAGGACAAGCTCACACTTCCCTAACCCCCACCTGCGTCCTCTGTCCTGACTCAGGTTTTGTGCCCTCTCATCTGGACCATGGCACTCTCTTGGAAGAGGTCATAGAGAGGATGATCTGCCAGCCAGACCTGGGGAATTGGGGGCTCCTCACCCTTCTCCTGTCCTTGGAAACTCTGTTCCAACCCCCTTTCTCACGGTGGGAGCTGTTTTCAAGGACACAGCCTTGAGGGAGCAATGTGTGGTTGAAATCCTCTGGACACTATACACGACTGAGCCCCTTTGAGGGGCTATACAAGCTTCTAAGATTCTGGTGGCAGGTGTGGGATCAACTCATCTTGCAGCCACCTGAGACAGGACTGTAAGTAAGTTCCCTTGTTTGTGAAAACTGCCACCTGCCAATCTGGAGTGGCCAGTCTCTTTAATCGGTCTGTCCGTGCCTGCCCTCGGGTACTGGTGAGAGTTTGTGAACCCCGTCCCCTAGCCACACGCTCACCCAGAACTGCTCATCTTTCCACCTCACTTGTGTCTTAGCCATACCATCTCCTTCCTAAAGCTCATGATGACCACATTGTTCTCTTGCTCAGAGGCACCCAAACATTAGCCTGTCAATCAGGCTCTCATCAGCCTGCTTGTCCAGCCTCCTTTGCCCCCAAGGGACTTCCTGTCTTTCCTAACTGTTCTGAGTGTATACCACACTTTCCAGCACCTGCCCTTTTGCCCAATGCTGGTTTCTCCCGCAAGTCCATTTCCCAGCCAGACTCACTTGTTGAAATTATTTTCCCTCCCTGAATCCTCTTCTCTCTGGCTGCCACCTCCAGGAAGACTTCCATAATGCCCACATGGAAATTCACCTATTTTTCCAGGGGGTCTCTGCACTTCTACTGTGGCATTTTAGCAGAGGTGCAATAGGGCTTTTGTGTACATGCCTGCCTCCTCTAGTCTGCACTGTCCACCAGAGGTCACTGATCACATATGGTGATTTAAACTAAAATCAGGACAAATTCAATATAACTGAAAATTCCGTTCCTCAGTCACAACAGCCACATTTCAAGTGCTCTGGTTCTGTGGTGGGCAGCACAGGTCTAACACATTGCCATTGCCACAGAATGTATTGGATGGTGCAGCTCTGGATCCTGAGAATCTAGATGCCTATCCTAGGGGTGAACACGTGCCGGGCCTGTGGTAAGGGCTTCATAAATGTCATAAATGTTTGTTGAATTAAGTTGGACATATGCTTTGGAAGAAGTAAAAGAATCAGAAGACCATTAAAAAAAGAGAGAGAGAGAGTCTTTGGTGTCCTTGAACCAGCTTTGTCGTCTTCCATAGTGAACTGAGAGTTGCCCCTGAGGGGCAGAAGGATGGGGAGAACAGAAGAGAAGGCCTGGGAGCTGAGCACCTACTACTTGCCTAATATATAGCCCCAAAATTTGGTGGGGCTGATGGTGTGTATGTGTGTGTGTGTGCTGGGGGGGGTGCAGACAATTGCTATTCTAGATACATTTTCCCATCTGGATGAGACACATTTTTGGCTCACAGCTTAAAACAGAATCAGGGCCAAGAGTGTGCATTCGAGCGTATGTGTCTGGGACTGTCAGAATTTTCAAGGGCTGCCTCCTTTGTTCTCTGTCCCACTGCGCTGCCTTGTCCTACACTGCCCAGCCAGCCAGGCAAGCTTGCAGAGGAGCGAGAACATCCTGAGCCTCTGAGAAGGAGCATGGGACAGTAGAGAGAGTGCAGGGAGGCCCAAGCCGAGGGGGAAGAGCAAGGCTCCTGGATATCTTCCAGGCTGAATCTGGGGCTGTGTGTCAGTCTTAGCTTCAAACACAGGTGCTTCCCTTGCAGCCCAAAGGGAGCTGGTTTCTTTGGGAAACCCAGGCTGCAGGCCCTCCTGCTATGAGTGGGAAGTTCTGAGCTCCGTCAGGTGCAAATCAAGAAGTGGGCCATCTCCTCTATCAAACTCGGTTGCTTTCCCTCTAAGTGCACCCAGGCATTAATCTCACAAGATCATGTTGCCACCTGGAAATCAATCTATTCCTGGTGAAGGAATTGCTACTTCATTCATTTGCCCTCAAGAAAGTTCATGAGCGATCCAAACAGAGCAATTGTGGTCTCTGCGCAGAGCAGCCAGTGACTGGCAGGGATCTCATGGCTGTCAATGGGCTTAGTCTTCCTGGTGACCTTGAAAATTAGGCTGGGTTGAAACAGAAGGGTGAAGAGGGGAGGCTGCCTGCTGGTGTTTTTCCCTCACCCCCTCACTGAGCACGGCTCCACACCTTGCTAGTGCATAACATGAGGGACGTTATGGCTGTCCCCTCCATGTCCTTGGCAGCAATCAGATTGGCCTTTCCTGCCAGCCAGGCTGAGCCATGCACTCCATCCAGGACCTGATCAAGCACGAGGTACCTCTGAATCCCTCAACTCCTGTTAAGACATCAGCACCCCCCACCCCTGCCCCCACTGCATCATTAGCTCAGATGCTCTAAAGAAAGAGGACAGTGTCAGGCAGGACATGAAACCTGCTAGCTGCCCAACCATGTCTCCCACGGTTGCTTCCACCACGGCCGGGGGGCTGACTGATTGCTTCCTCTCTTGGGCTCCGTGCAGCTCAGCTTCCTCATGCCCCTCTTCAAGTTCTCACCTAAGAGACACCCACACCTCATCTCTCCTGGACTCCTCTATTGTCTTTGACTTTTTTCTCTTCACCCACGCCCATGGCAGATTATGTTTTCCAAAAACAGGCACAGAAGTATTCCTAGCCCATGTGCTCTACCAGCAGTTCAACATTCCTCACCAAGAGATGGTTCACTTTGGGACAGCTGGGTGGCTCAGTCAGTTAAGTGTCTGCCTTCAGCTCATGTCATGATCCCAGAGTCCTGGGATGGAGCCCCATGTGGGGCTCCCTGCTCAGCGGGGAGCCTGCTTCTCCTTCTCTCTCTGCTGTTCCCCCTGCTTGTGCTCTCTCTCTCTCTCTCAAATGAATAGATAAAATCTTTAGAAAAAGAGAGATGGTTCATTTCCCCTCCCCTTGAACTGGTAGGACTTTGTGACTACCTTAAGGAAAAGAATATGATAGAAAGAACCTATTACTTCCAAGGCTAAGTCAAAAGAAGTGATATGGCTTCCTCCTGGCTCTCTTTCCCAGAGTCCAGCCACCATGCTGTAAGGAAGCTTAAGCAGCCACATGGAAAGGCCATTTGTGGGTGTTCCAACCAACAGCCCAGGCTTAGGTCTCAGCCAACAAAAGATACCCAGTCACTAGACAGGTCCGATGATTCCAGCTCACAAACTTGAGCTGCCCTACGTGATGCCTAATGGAGTAGATAAGCTATCTCACTGAACCCTACATAAATTGCAGATCTGTACGCAAAATAAATGTTGTTTTAATTCACTATGCTTTGGGGTAGTCTGTTCTGCAGCCATGGTAACTGGACTACCTCTAATGGGCTTTCAGTCCCAATAATTGATAATAATTGATCCAGCCTTTTTCTGATTCTTTTTCCTTTGGGATTGCTGCTTCTGACTGCTTCTTAGCACATATCCTGCATGATAAAGTCCTTAAGATCACAAGGACTATGACCTTGGGCATTGTAGTTTTAAAAAATACTTCCCTGATCCAGTTTTGGGATCCTAGCTAGAGACTGGTGAGTTCTCCTTCCTGATTAGCTAAGTCCACCCCCACTCTCTCAGGTTTTTACATCTGGATCACCACATACATGGGCTACCACACAGCTGCCCTGATCGCCCAGGGCCAGGAACCAAACAACCAAGGACAGCCTTGATGCTCCAGACATTATTCAATTTGGCCAGTCCTAAACCTGGTCATCCCGCCTGCCTATTCCTTCCCCGGAAGCCACGGTAAAGGCACTTGCCTATAGTTTCCCTTTCTCCTTCTGCCTCCTGACCAACCTCGTGCTTCCCTGAGTGACCCTGTATGGTGTGCTGTCTTCTCCCAGAGAAACTGTGAGTAATATAACCGTAAAAGTCTTTCAACTTTCTCTCTCTCAATTTGCTTCTAGTCTCACCATATATCACCCAGGGTAATACTTAAAACACCTTGACACCAGCCCTATTGGTTAGAAATCATTGTGTAACAAACCACCTTAATCTAGTATATTTAGAAGATTTAGGGGTACCTAGGTGGCTCAGTGGGTTAAAGCCGCTGCCTTCGGCTCAGGTCAGATCCCAGGGCCCTGGGATTGGGTCCCGCATGGGGCTCTCTGCTCAGCGGGGAGCCTGTTTCCCCCTCTCTCTCTGCCTGCCTCTCTGCCTACTTGTGATCTCTGCCAAATAAATAAACAAAATCTAAAAAAAAAAGAACATTTAGAATAACAATCATTTATTATTAGAGCTCACAGGTCATGAGGTTGAGCTTGGCTGATTGATCTTAGCTAGGCTTATTTATGTGTCTGTGGGTCATCTGGGGTCTCTGTTCCATGCTGAGCTTTAGGCAGTCTTAGCTGGAATAGATATACTCCATCTGTCTTTCATTCCCTTCCTGGGACCAGTGGGTGAGGCTGGGCGTGTCCTTTTCACAAAGGCAGCGGAAGCACAAGGAACAAATTGAAACACAGAGAGTCTTCTGAAGCCCAGGCTTGGAGCTTACACCCATTCCTTCAGTGTCATTTTATTGGCCAAGACAAGTCACATGGATGTCAGGAGTGGGAAATTATGTACTGCCTACAGTGAGAGATCCCTGAGCAAGTTACCTAAGAAAGGCAAAGGGCATGGATATACGGAGGAGTGAAGAACTGGGGTCATTAATGAAAATCTACCACAATTTCCTCTAAATAGTGCTACATCTGGATAGCTAGATTGGTTCTCATAAAACTCTTTTATTACTTAACATTAAACTGAAAAAAGCTATTTTGGATAACATATTTTGAAATTAGTTAATTTCAGCTGAGTTTTTACCTCTAAACATAACAATTATACACACAAGGTAAAACATTAAAACTGCACAAGATGATACTATGAATATTAAGTCTTCTTTCCTCCTAACTTTTTAGTTTTTCTTCAAACACTATTGCCCTTTCTCTTTTCACTTAATAACATACTTTATATATATTAGTACATAATAAAATGTCTCTCCCTCCCCCTCCCCCCCTTTTTAAAATGCAGGCTCCATGTCCAGCATGGAGCCCAATGTGGGGCTCGAACTCATGACCCTGAGATCAAGACCTGGGCTGAGACCAAAGATCAGATGCTTAACTGATTGAGCCACCCATGCAGCCTTCTTTAAAAAATTTTTTTAAACAATTACAACATATATAACTTAACAAGTCTCATATCAATTAATGTTTAGATTGTTTCCAATCTTTTACCATGATAAGCAATGATGTAGTTGTCCATTCATCTCTGCATACAATATGAGACCATGTCTTTAGGATAGATTCTTAGAAACGGTATTGGTGGGTTAAAATGTGCAAGCATTTGAGATTTTGTCAAATTGCCATAAACTAAGGGTTAATTTATTCTTCATTTTATAATGTCTGAGAAATATATTTCCCTATAACTTTACCAATGTGTTACTACACTTTTTAACCTCTGTCAGTGGAATAGTTGTATCCAGTAATCCAGTTATATCCAGTAATAT
The DNA here is from genome assembly GCA_003697995.1 of Taxidea taxus jeffersonii. Lineage (NCBI taxonomy): Eukaryota > Metazoa > Chordata > Mammalia > Carnivora > Mustelidae > Taxidea > Taxidea taxus. Next base: position 17,140 of record RCUC01128446.1, on the reverse strand, counting down.
TCATTCCTCATATTATTAGTGAGTTTATGAGAACTTTTTCAGACATCTAAAACACCATTTGTGTTTAGTTTTTAGTGAAGTGTCTATTCATACTGTAGTAACTTTGTATGGTGACCTATGGTAACTATACTAATTGTGGAGAGCATTTTGTAATGTATACAATTGTTAAATTAGTATGTTGTACACCTGAAACTAGTATAACATTATGTATCAACAATATTTCAATTAAAAAAAAAGATGAAGTAACAGGGATTGGATTTACCTTTCTGCTTAGACAACAATAACAAATGGATAAAAACAAATGTTTCTTGACAAAAATAATACAGTTTATCTTACACTATCAAAAATGAAAAAAAATCCTTGGTATGAATTTAATAAAGCATGTGCCTGGTTAATATGCTGAAAATTATAAAATACTGATGAAATAAATCAAAGTCAAAATATAAATGACACAATGGCACTTAAGACTCTGGCCATCAGGAAAGTGTTCCTTGAGAGATGGGAAACAAATTGGGTGATCCCAGTGATGGCCACAGCTTACTTCCCAGAGGATGTTCCCAGGTCATGACACACTAAAAGGGAACCTAGGCAGAGAGAAATAGTCTTCCCAAACTGGGATGGAGCTGGGAGTCTGGTGAAATCAAAATGGCTAGAAGTCTCAGGACACAGTGTGGGAGAGAAGTGAATTGCACAGAGAACTCTGGGGGTCTGCAGAGGGTACTGATCAAGTATTCAGCCTAGTACTGTATGTGAGGAGACTACTGGGGGCTAGAGGAAGAACTGTTCAAAAGGATTAGAGGGGATGGTGCATGAAGTTCACTCAGGGCTTGGAATAACACCTGTTCTCAAAAACTGGAGTTTTGAATACCTCGTAATTCATAAGGCAACCCCAAAGTACTAAGAAAGATCTTGCCTCAGGAGTGAGATAATTTAATCATAGACTGGATGAATCCAGTCCCACCTAACAAAGCTTAAAAGCAAACCATGAAAGGATCAAACCGTTTTCAGGTTACCTATGTCCCAAAACAGGGTTTGAGAGTATTTGTAAGAATGCAAAATATCCAACAGATTAAATTCATAATATGTAGCATTCAATAAAAAATTATCAAGATGGCAAAGAAGAAGGAAAATGCAGCCCATATGGGAGAAATAACACAGATGACAGATGTAGTGGGTGAGGGTGTTAAAAGATGGTTTTGGCTATTCTCCATATGATCAGGAATCCAGAGGAAATATTGAATATATTAAATAAAGACACAGAAGATATATTTTAAAAGATCTGAATTGAACTTCTAGAGATGAAAACTATATTGTGTGAGATGAAAAATGCACTGGATAGGATTAATAGCAGATTAGACACTGCAGAAGAAAAGATTAGTGAACCTGAAGGTATAACTATCAAAACCATCCAAAATAAAATGCATGGAAGGGAAAAAGAATATCAAAAAACAAAGAATAGAGCACCAGTGAGTCCTCTAGTGGCACAAATTCAAGTAGTCAAATGTGTATCTTTCTATCTATCTACCTACCTATGTATCTATCTATATAGAACACCTGAAAGATTGTCCAAGTTGATGAAAATGATAAGTCCACAAATCCAAGATACTCAGTGCAGCTCAAGTAAGCACACACACATACACTCACACTCCAAAATCAAATGAAATCAAATGAAAAACCGACTACAGCAACAACAAAACACACACACAAAGAAAACCACACTAGGGCGCATTATCATGAAATTTCTTAAAATCAGTGATAAAGAGAAACTCTGAAACATAACCAGAGGGGAAAAAAGGCACGTTGTGAACAAAGGAACAAAGATAAGACTTACAACATATTTCTTGTTGGAAACAATGCAAGCTAGAAGACACATCTCTAATGTACTGGGGGGAAAAAACAGGATGGAATTCTACATGTTGCAAAATTATCTGTCAAAAATGTGGTAAGGAAGTCAGCAAAATAGTGGAGTAAGGAACTCTACATTCCATCCTTTAATAAAAGCAACACAGAACGGGCAAAATCTGTGAGAATCAACTTTTTTGAAACTCTGGAAATTAACTAAAGACTTATAGCCTCTCAGAGAACAGTTATTCAAGAAAAACAGCTGATTCTTGGTAATAATAATGAACTTCTTGGTGTTTTAGCTTATCCCAGCCCCATTCTTTACTTCCCATTCCAATAGTACCTATTCTTGGTACCAGAGGGAATAGAATCAGCCTCATTCACAAAGAATTGTAATTCATTATTTGTTCTGATTGTATGCTGGATTCCTCAAAGACTGGCTCAAAAGCTTGTTTTTATTTTGCCTAACTCCAAAAGGGCATTTGTTGAAAACCTTTACAAGCTAACCGGCTAACATCTCAGTTGGTACTGCTTGAGGTGATAGGTAACATTTGGAGCCAACAATGGACTAGCCTAAAATCTTGGGAGGAAAGGCTGAGTAATGAAATATCTATAAGGATTGGGAAAAGTTGTGACATATTTCTGGAAGGATGAAAGTCCACATGCATGCTTAGGTGTGTGCACATGCTATTAGGAACAACTCAAGAGGGTCCTAAGGATTCACCTTCTTCTGACATCAAGGCTCTGAAGAAACAGGAAGTGAAGGTTAAGGTAGGTTTGTAAAGTGTGTGGTTGTGTTAAACATATGCCTCAACATATACAGAGAGCTTCTCAGGAAAGACTAGACACTTTATGGTTCTGGGAATTTAAGGAAATCTGTCTCATCATTAGGTAACCACTAATGGACTATTGGAATGAAGAATTCAGGCCACACATGACAAATGCTACTGACTATAAAATTAGTTCACTAAATAAACAACTATAGCAAACAGCAGTAACAAAAAATACTGGGGAGGGGAGAGGATCAGATTTCCAGAGTTGCCAATTATAATATTAAAAATGTATGGTTTTCCACAAAAATTAAAAGACATGAAAAGAAGCTATTAAATGTGGTTTACTCATAGGAAAAGAGAAACTAATAGAAATTATCCCCAAAGAAACCCTGATACTGGAATTACCAGGCAAGGAATTTAAACCACCTGTCTTAGATATGCTTAAAGAGCCAAAAGAAACCATGGACAAAGATCTAAAGAAAATCAGGAGAACAAGGTTTCATGACATAGAGAACATATAGAGAACATAGAGAACTTATAAAAAAGGAAATGAATAGGAATTTTGGAGTTGCAAAGCACAACTGAAAATGAAAAATCACACTTAGAAATGTCATATTCAAATAGTCAAAAGCCAATGAGAGAATCTTAAAAACAGTAACAGAGAATTGGTCACATACAAGAGATCCTCAATAAGATTTAAGAGTAGATTTCTCATCACAAGGGGTGGATTGATCATCAGTAGGAAGAGATTCTCTGAGTAGAACGTTGCACATTCTCCCACTGGGGCTAAAGAAATGTACCTAATGCTCATGGTTGGGGGATGTCAGAATGGGGGCAGGAGGGGCATCCCTACTGTTCAATACAGGTGTCCACAACTCAGAGCCATTTGGCCATCCAGGAACAGCCCCTGCTTCTAGGTGTCTCTCCCACTGAGTGTCAGTTTGCCAGATGTATGGTAGGGTCAGGGAGGGCAGCACAAGGCCGATCAGCTGAAAGGAGGAGAGGTATAATCAAAAGAGATGGGGGATGATCTTTTTGGCCAAGATTTAATTAGTCTACTGTTACACATTGTTGCTGTTGACATTGTTCTTTTTGAAAAGATGTTTCAACCTTGCCTCTTCCATGAACCAAGAGTTGGGATCTCTGATTCTGCCCCATCAAAATTGCTTTTCTTGCACTCTCTCTTTCAAGGACTCATAGGACAAGGGCATCCAGATGCCAAGATGCTTTGGGTGAGAGCTTTCTTGCTTAGCAGAAGTTGACTTTGCTTACTTGGGTTCTAAACTCATGGCCAAGTTTGCCTGTGGCATGGCTGGGTTGCCTGGCAACAAGGGCTCAGATGCCAACAGTCTGCTGAAGTGACAGAGGGATCCACCCCCACACCGCCCCCACTCCCCCAAGGTGCTTCTCCTTTTCTCTTGGAGGATGAGGACTGAAGCTTTCAGCAGCCACAAGCATACCAGCTCAGAAGCCACTGAAAGGCCCACCTTCCTTCAGTCATCACTTTCTGCTTTACTAACCTTGTAGAATTTACCACAATTAGGATTTATCTTGTTATCTTCCTGGAGAGTTGGAATTGTCTGTTTTATTCACTTTTATCTCTTCAGCACCATAGGGCCCTAATACATATTTCTTGAAAGGATGAATGATTCAAGGTGCAAAGGTGGAGTTAAGGGCCTCCTGGGACCTGTCTAGGTTTCCCTTCCTCTTTTTCCAAGGGTGGGGAGAGGCTGGGTTGTCAAGGCTATAAAACAAGAGAGGAGGAAGGGGAGGTAGGGCTGAAGAGTGCATCCCAGATCAGCCAAGGGGTCTGGATTGGCCGGGATGTGAGGACCATGAGGCAGAAGGGTCACAATCATGGCAGTTGATATTCACAGCAAATAATTCTGTGTCAACTGCTCAGAGAGCTTACTTTTCTAAAATCCCCAGTTATATTTGGTCCCCTACTGCTTTTTCTGGTTGCTTTCCATGGGAATAGATTGAGCACAGACCCCAAGAACACACACATCTCTACATTTTTCCTGAACAAGTTCCCATAGAGAATTTAGTGCCTATAATTGGCACACTGACCCTCCAAGCCCACTGGAATGGAATCCTTCAGACAAGTCTAAAGGCATTTAGGGCTGTAGGTCTATCACACCTAACCTGAGTGTGGCCCTACATATTAGCATGATTTCTCATGATCTTATCTAGGCAGTACCTGGCATTGTAGCTGTATCACACTTGAAATGTATGTAAGGCTCTTCTTCAAGATAGCCTTGTAGGCAGGCAACCCACACAATTCCTTACATTTGGGAGAGAAAGGAGGAACATCCTTCCTCCAACCTATAGGTATTCAAGGTTCTTTTACAAGCTATGCCCCTTTGAGGGCTTGGGGTAGATCCTACTTGACTAGTTCCACCAATATACGGTATACAGTTCTACCAGTATAAATTGCTTCTAGACTGGCCCCAGTTGGTCCAGCCCAACGCTGTACCTAACAAGAAAACTCAGCATTGCTGCTGTAGGATAAATGATTCAGTTTTATCTTCTTCCACCAACCAAGAGTCAGGACTCTGTGCCTTCATGCAAAATGAGACCAAGGTCCTGTACCCTGGGCTGCAAGATTGCTCTAGGCATGCTCCAACAGAGTATGGCAATTTCAAAAGTAGGTAGGGCATCTCCAAATCTTGAGTTTATGCAGATTCGTGCACAACTAAACCCCCAGATTCACTAAGCTTTAACTTGTTATTTTAATACAAAAGCTTTTCACTTTCTATTATTAGTCTCTTTCCCAAATAGACCTGGCTATTTGTTTTCGAGTTCTTTCACATTCCATACACTAAGTCTGTGTAACATCATCTCAACACAGAACCCCCAAATGTCCACTGAATCACAGACTCCATGGGAGCAACATTTAGGGGAGCATGAGCTCAAGTAAGCAGGTCAACAAAAACCAGTTGAGGGGCATACATTAGGTAACTGCTTTGTTTGGTTGTTGTCATAGCAACTATTTATAAGGCATTGCAGATAAATCCCCAGAGCTCCAGGAATGCCTTGCTTTGTCACTTTTGGAAGATGGTTTTTGGTTTAACACCCATGCCCACCTCCATGCAATGGGAGAAAGAGTGAGTCTTTTGTTGAGAGTTGAACAGTACCCAGAGAGACATCTCCAAAGGAACATCGTTGCTTTGTTCAAATGCTTGCCACATCAGAGTGTTGATTCCAGGAGGGGCTGAGATTTTAGCATTAATTATCGCTTGGGTCAGATAACATATGAAATATATTTAAATATATACCTACAAATGCTTCAAATCACTTTCCTTTCTGGCTTTTTGCTTGGTCTCTCCTTGGCTCTTACTCCCTTTGGGAAGACTATGTCATCTCCAAAGTCTGGATTTGAGCACTTGTTTTATGTGCCCATAAAGTATGTTGCTATTGCCTTTTTACTTATCTGTAACCCCAGCTGGCTCACTGGCTTCTGTAGATGGAGGACTGTGCCTATTTTGCACACTCTTGTATCCCCAGGGCAAAATGTTGACATAGAATATATTGAGACATCGTGTATATTTATTGTATGAATGAATTAATGTAATCTAAGTGGACATCTATTTTGGCCAAATCACTGAACACAGAGGTGGCCATGAGAGCAGGTCTGGTTCCCCCTTTACTCTTTTGTAAGTCAGCATGCTAAGATTTTTTCCCCTAGCCTTCATCACTCTGGGTTTATTTATAACATTTTAAACTTTTAACAATTTTGAACTTATGGAAAATTTATAATGGGGCCCATGTCAGTCCCCCCTAAAATAGTCAAAGTGGGATATTGATTATTTTTAATTAAAGTTACTTAACAGAAAAAGCTGATGCAGGAAGAACACTTAGACCCTGTTTTGTCTACCTGAAAGCAGGAGATGAATTTCCATGTGGAGCTAAGGAGACACACTTATTGCCAGAGATGAGGAATTCAAGGCCAAGAAGGCATAAAACACAGCTAGGCATAAAACACTTCTCTATTAATTTACTACCCCAAGCCCAAACTTCTTTGTCTTGTCAATTCTTCACAAATTTATTGTGTCATTGTCTAAAAAGTATAAAAGCTACCTACTTTGATCACTTCTTTGGGTCACACATCTATGAGACATCTGTATGGGTGTATTTAGTTTTTTTCCCTCCCATTAATCTGTCTCAGTAAATTTAATTATTAGACCAGAGAAAAGAACCAGGGAGGGTAGAAAAATTTCCCTTCCCTGACAGTTTGGGTACAGGTGGCAGGATCAGATGCTGCGTACTTCCAGGACTGCCGCAGATGAAGAGATCCTGGGGCCTCTGACACAAAGCTGGCAGAAGGTAAGAATTCTTGCTACATCAGCCTCCTGGATTTCTGTCTATAGGGTCTGATAGAACAAAAAGTGCAAGAGTCGTTTTTCTCTTTTTCTAAATTTAGATCAGCAGGAGAAAATATCTGTGGAACTAGATCCTTGGATATAGGGACTCTGATGAAGATTTGGTGTGAGTACTCTTGGTTTTTACTGATCCTTTTCCTCCCAGAATTGGCTGCTACTTTTTTTTGTCTGCTATGTCATTTGTCATAAGGAAAAAAAACCCCAAAGCATAAGACACAGGTATAGGACCCATTGGCCTGTTGTTCAAGCCAATCTACCAGACTAGTGAGTTCTTGATTCTCATCAGGAGACATTTTTTTTTTATTTTAAAAATGTTTTAATAAACATATAATGTAATCCCACCACCCTCTCCTGACACCCCTCCCAGGAGACATTTGTTTAGGCAAACTTTGTGGTGGGTCTCCCACGTAAAAACTGGATTGGGTTTTTCCTTTTGTCTTGTTCTATGTCCTGAGAGATCAGCTTTGTGACCAATGAGGATATTCTCTATGGCCTCTGCCATTAGGAAGGCACACCTACAGGTGTGCATTGGTGGCCTGTCGTGTAGACAGGGACTCTGACCTAGTCAGTTACAAACAGCATTCTCTCTGTGTGCCAGCTCTCAGGGGAGTTTGTCATAAGAGATCTCAGCCTATAAGGGATGCTTGTCACCTCAACTTTTGTGATATTATTAGTGCTAGAAATTTGCCTTCTAGTAGCGCTTATCTGGTGTCACAGGTTAGCGGGTCTGTGACTGAAGACGTCTTACACTCCCATCAGAGACTGGAGACATGGTTTTTCCCTACACAGTTCTTACCACCTGTGACAATGAAGGCCTTTGCTTGTTTAGGTTGACTTTGCATCCTTTGTATCCTCTTTTGGTTCACCTCTCATGTCCATGGTTCAGCCTTAAAAAAGTCTGAGGCATGGTGGAAGTTTGCAAGATGTAGGAAGCCCATTCTTTTGTGGGAAGGGTTAAGTTACTTAAATAAGGTGGTGGTTGGGGTCGCTGAACTGAGACACCTGTTGAGAATAATCAATATAGAAAAGTGGAGATCCAATAGGAAAAAGGATGAGTGAAGAAACTGGAAGCATCCATGGGGACCATGCCTCTGGAAAAGGCCAAAAACCCCTTCACAACCCTGTGGGAACTTCCCAGGTGAAATCTGAAACCAACAGAGGGCAGGGAGAGATGGAAGAAAGAGGCAGGCCACGCCAGGTTGGCAGGTAGAAGGTTTAATAAGGAAGGAAACTTATATACAAAGCTCATCTTGGGGAGCTCAAGACCAATGTACCCCTGTACCTGCTGCCCAGAATCTTAGAAGTTCATAAAGAGTCCCTAACTGGGCTCAGTCACGGATACTGAGCAGGCGTTCTCAACACGACATCATTATCTCAAGGCTGTGTCCTTGGAGCAGCGTCTGGGAGCGGGAAAGGCAAAGGGAACCCACATTCCAAGGATGAGGAGGGAGTAAGGAGTCTGTTTAAGTGCCTGGGTCCAGCTCATGGATCAACCGGTTGCCACATCTTTTTTGATGACCTTTCTGAACACCCTACTCTGTTTCTCTTTTAAGTTCCCACTACTCTAAGGTTGTCCCAAACATTTGATACAGAAACATGTGTGTGTATGTTGTGATGCTGTGGTTTGATCTGGGGCTAGCAATTCAGGTTGGCCCAGGGATGGAAGGAGAGAATTCACCCTAATTATGTCATGGGGTTCTGGAAGCAATGGGACCAGAAGAGCAAGTCTCCCCCACCTCCATCCTCCAGCCACATACAGACTCTCATACAGTGGTGAGGATTTCAAGGGGAGTCACCAATAATTATCAGGAACAGTGGATGGAACCAGGAGCGGGTTGTGTTAGCAGGGAGACACCTGTGTGTGAGAAACAGTAAGTCAGAACTTCTTGACTGCATCCATAAAGGTGAGGGACAATAGTAAGGGTGCTCTGCCACTCTCATATAACCTCTCTATGTTAAACTGGGAATGGTCACAGGGTATGTTGTGCATGGAAGCTCTCGATCTTAGGGTCAGGGGAAAACTGAAAATTGTTGGTTTATGTTAACAATCCAGTTTACTAGGCTAAGAGGGATAGGAATTTATGGCTCTAAATCCGGTTGGACCAATAAGAGGGGAATCTAGGAATTGGGGTGGGACTGTAAAAATCAGCATCAAAACTGGAAAAGATCTTTAGAGGTTCACTCCTCCCACCTCTCCTCCTCTCCCCTCATACACACACACACACACACACACACACACACACACACACACACACACACTTTATGGCAGAGGATGTGAGGTAAGAAAAGGAAGAGCTGAGCCAGAGCTAGAAAACTAGTTATCAGTTGTGGTATATTGTATCATTCTTGATTGTTAGCTCCGGTTCTTCACCAGGTTTATCATTTGGGTGCCCATCTCTGGTGGGTGCTCCTGCATGTGGATGGATTACATTTCCACCAATGACATCAGACTTGGACACTTGGACTTGTTTTTGCCAATGTACTGTGCTATTTGCCACAGGTAAACATAAGCTTTACAGGTATCAGAGTTCTACCATTGTCGTTTTCTCTGCCATGAGAGTGGTATGCCATAGAGAGGGGCTGTTCTTTCAGCCAGGATCCCAGAATGAAGGGGGTATGTGTGGCTGTACTGATGTGGTCCACATATAATATGAACAAATAATAATAATCCTTTGCTGTTGTAGGCCATGGAGATCTTCAGGGAGTTGCTAGTGTTTTCCATAGCATAAGTTAACCTAAGTCAACTGGTACAGACATGAGATGTGTGTTTAGGGGGTGATCCCATTAAGAGGAATCACTTAGAATCTGATGTAGAGACTATTCTGAATTAGCTTTTGCTGCATAACAAAATCCCACAATTTTATGGCTGAAAACAACAATCCTTTCCTTCTTTCTTTCTTTCTTTCTTCCTTTCTTTCTTTCTTTCTTTCAAGTGGGCTCCACGCCCAATGTAGGGCCCAGTGTGGGGTCTGAAATCATGACCATGAGATCCAGACCTGATATGAGATCAAGAGTTGTTTGCTTAACCAACTGAACCACCCAGGCACCCCAACAATCCTTGATTTAATTCATGGTTGTTTGAGTCCACAGTTTGGGCTGTGCTCATCTGAGTGTCTACATTCAGCTGGTGGGTTAGTTGAGGGCTGACTGGTCAAAGATAGCCTCACTCACATGTCTGGTGTTTGGCGGGTTGCTAGCTAAGGCAGGGATAACTAGTAAACACTCATAGGCTCATTCACATGGTGATCTCAAGGTTCTAATCCAAGTGCAGTAACAGGGCAAGCCCCAGTGGTCAAGTCCTCTTGAAGCCTCTGTCTGTGTTGTGTTCGCTAATGTTCCATTGGCCAAAGTAAGTCTCATGGCAAAGCCCAGATTCAGTGGGTGAAGAGATAAACTTGTTTTTTAATGGGAACATTTGTGTATTTGAAATATCCATTTGCAAGGCTGAAGATACAAGGAGGGGTCGTTTTCACAATCTGCCAATAGTGAGATCCTGGACTTTGAGAATGTTGCTGTGATTGGAATGGGTTTCTGGCACATTTGCTTTGTTTTTTGGTCTTTAAAAATAATATATATTAATAATATTAATAATAAATAATAATATTGATAATAAACATATATGTTTTATATTTAAGTTTTATTTAAGTAATCTCTAAACCCAACATGGGGCTTGAACCCATAACCTCGAGACCAAGAGTCTCATGTTTTTCTAACAGAGTTAGCCAGGCACCCTGGCATATTTGTTTTGGATGAATGATGACAGGATTCAGATTGTGTAAGGTAGGGAAGAGAATATTTGTGACCAAGAAGGAAATCTACCATAGAATGTATTATTGATCCCAATTATTTGTTGTCCTTCCTTATAAGAGGACATTTATCCTTAATGGTTGCAATGTGACTTGCAGCCTACTCTATGTAGGAGGAAAAGATTCTCTAACCCCAACAACAACAGGTTTGACCAAATATGACTTCCTCTGGCCAAGGAAATGTAAATGGAACCAATGAATGCTGCTTGCTGTAGAAACTTTGGAAGCCATTGTTCTGTCTTGACATTGCTCTCATCTCTGCCATGAGGAGGTTTGTCTTTTCAGCCATTGATCCAATTATGAAAAGGACAAAGAGAAGTTAAAGCCAAGCAGCAGAAGACATGTCAGATGCAAGATAAATAAACCACTGATATAAGCCACCAGGATTTTGTTTGTTATCCCAGTGTATCCTAGTAAAAACTGACTGATCTACTAGAGACTCCTGTTCCCCAGCCTAGGTTTCCATTGAATTATTGCTGATAGGAGTCTAGAAGCTCCCTGAATCAGCATATTGGAGAAAGTGGTATAGATGGAACTTCATTTGGGCCATATGCAAGGATCCCGACCTAACATCTTCGAGGGTCTAGCAGAGGAGCACAGCTACTTTTATACCCTTGAGCAAAGAACAGTCTTCTACTGGGGGAGGTTGTCTTCTTTGACCCAGTGTGCAGCTTTGGGAGGAACACATGTGGAGTGGTGAGAAAGGAAGGGGACATTCACCTTGTCAGCCAGATCAGCCAAATCAACTTTGGTGATTAATGGGTTGACAGATGTTGCAGCCAGATTGACTCCACATCCCTCACATGGCATCTTGGAAGGGTCTTGCTATCTCACATGTAAGCTCTACTCACATTTAAATCCAGGTCTGAGAGAATTGGGGATAAGCAGAATGGATTTCAAAAGGCTTTAACCAGAAAAGGATAAATGTAGGGAAGCAATCAGAACCGAAGGGTCTAAGACAGCCAGTTTGCTGAGCAGAGATCATTTTGAGTGCGGCAGTTAATCAAACCATTTTGGTTTTGGCATATAAGATCAAGTATAATTCTGGGGTCACCAGATGCCTCTAGGCTTTCATGCTTGTAGCAAAAGACAGAAGATCTGTCTTTGACCGAGTCCAGAACATAGCTGTCTTTATCTCTACATGGCTAAATTAAATTTTTAGAATTCCCCTCCTAAAGAGAACTTCACATGGAATAGGCTGAAAGCTGGCTCCAACTGGGATCCAGCAGACCCACAGCTGAAGAGCTGTTGAGGACTATGGATAAAGCACTGTCTTTGCCAGTTTTTCACTGAAATTCTCCCATGGCTTGTCTACAACTACCAACACCTCACAGCACCCCTTTCTCCTAAACAACAGCTCAGCTCTCGGCAAAGAACACCTGCTGCCCACTGGACTCCCTATCTTGGTGACTTCTAGCCACTTGAGACTTAACACCTCTAAATTCAAGTGTAATTCCTGACCCCATGTGGTCTTCCCTCATCCTCCAGACCTAGATTTGCTTGCTGGGATCACCATCTGCCCAGGCTGAACGCTCAGGTCCTACTGTGCTTTTTCTTGTGAGAACTGAGGCCACTTTCATCCATACAGCTTAACAATCAGGACAGAGAACTAGATCACCTGTCCAGTCCAGAAAATTTTTGTTTGGAAATTAAGGCTTTGAACCAGTAAATAGCTTCCTCATTTGCTTCAGGGAATTCCTATGACCTGATTTGTTCAGTTTGCAAAGAGCTCCCTTCTCAGGACCATATTTTGTTCATCAGGGCAAACACTCACTTATAAAGCTACTGTTTACTTTTCAAGATATTTTAAGACCCTCATCATGCTGTGTCCACTGAGGGTAGCAGAATAAGCCATCCCAAAGTATGGCACATCAGCATAAGGCTTTCATCACTTGCCCTTGTTGAAATACTACCCTAACTTGCTAAACTGACTTTGAAAGGATTCTTGTTAAGACCAGGATAGGCAGGCCAAAGACGGGATCAAGGTCAATGGTGAGACCTAGTAGAAAAGAGGGCTCAGAGGAGCCTGACTAAAGTTTGGTTAAGGGCAACACTTCATCATTCTCTAACATAATGGCAAAAAACAGTATAGACACTATCATTGCAGACATTGCTAATCAATTGTGGCACTTTTCCTCTTGAATCCAGACATGATTTCAGAATCCTTTTTAGTGAGTAACATATTAATCAGTGTTTCAAATATGATTGAAACTATTTGTTAAGAGCATGGACTCTGGTCAGACTGCATGAGTTCCCATTCAGGTTTTACCACTAACTAGCTGTGTGAGTTTAGGCAAGTTGCTTAGCTTCTCTGTATTTCTGGTTTCACATTTATAAAATGAGGATGGTACTAGTACCCACTTCCTTGTGTTGTTGTGGGAATTAAGTTAGTTAATATTGTCAGGGTGCAAGAGTTTCTGTCCCTTTCAAGGTCCTTCTGGCTAGATTAAGAATCAAATTGCCATAAAACAGATTAACAGGAGAAAATGAAATTTAATAGTATACATACAGGGAATCCACAGACATGGAAATTCCAAAGAACACCAGGCAAAATAAGGTATATATGTCATTCTGAACTAAGGAGAAAGAGGTATGAGTCCAGATCTTTAAAGAATGAAGAATGAACAAAGTACATGTTTGGTAAATAAATGTTTGTTGGGCCATTCAGAAACAGTGGGGTAAAGAGAGATTTTGATCAAACAGACCTTCCTTCCTACCAAACCTAGTTCATATCATAATGTAGCTATCTAGGCAATAGCTCTCTTCCTGGAGCAATTCCTCTATCTAAATTCTTTTAGGCAGTTCTGGGGGTAAAGAACTTTCCCCAAATCTGTTGGGTCTTGATTGCTTTTAACTCAAAATAATCTTTTTGCCAAAGTGGCTCATCTTGAAACAGCCTGTCCTTGGCCCCTACAATATAGATAAAGTTCTTAGAATAATGCCTGGTACAGACTAAGGGTTAGGTAATGTGATGATGATGTTGGTGATGATGATGATGGTGGTGATAGTGACGATGATAAATTAGAGACAAAGATCCTGAGACCAAGCCATCGGCAGAACCTGGCCTAGCTGAGTTGGGGCTCTCTTCCATGCCTCCCTACTCATTTTGTGAGCAAGGGGTGCTGGGCAAAGCCCAGGCGGTGAGGGAGAGGTGGACCCCATGCTATGGTATGTCATAGCTGAGGACAGTTAATATGGTCAGGGAATATGATATGTAGGCCTAAATAGAGTGAAATAAAATTATTAAACCAGGTCAGGAAGAGATATCTAGAAAAAATCTTACAGTTTCATCAGCTTTGACCTCTACCCCTTCCAGGAGCCATCTTTTCAGAATGAAGTCTCCTGACCCACTGTCATTATCTGTCACTTAATAATACAAGTGTAACCTCATTTCCTCATTCTCTGGTCCTGTGCACCACCCAGGCCCTGTATTAATCTCTTGCCACCTGTTTTGCGGGCCTGCTCTGCCCTTTGGCTACTCAGGCTGATTTTGCCTGTTACTCCCTTACTGGTGAGTTCACCAAAGGCACCCACAGCATAAGGGAATGACTCTTGGACCGCATGGTATTGAGTTCTTTTCGAGAGAGAAGAAGAATCCCCTTGTGATCCAGGTGATAAAACAATGCAAGGGATGGAGGAACTGAGTCTGTAGGCATACTCTTCTGTAAACTTTCCAGGCTTTAATTTGGAAACAATTGTCTTGGTCTGTGTGGGAGCCATCTCTGACCCTGGGGAGGGGTGAGGTGGTAGCATTTGCTCTCACTTTTCTTTCTTTAACTCTGCTCTTTTAGGAGTGGTTAATGTGGAAAGGTAAAAATATGGGGGAAACTAATGGAAGATAAGGATTATTTAGTAAGATGTGTTTGCAGACTCAAGTCCTCAATTTTTCTGTTGGTAAGAGTTGGTGATTAGGAATCTAAGGCTATCCTCCTCTTCCTAGTATGGGAGGAGATACCTGTACAGAAAGAGATTTATGTTACTTTGACAAAGAAAAATCGATACCCTGCCTTTAGGCAGATAGGGGGAAGGTAGAGAGCTTCCTTTGTGTTTGTTCCTTCTCAAATGCTTTCAACTCAAAATCATCCTTATGCCAAAATGGCATATTTTAGGATAGCATATTCTGATCCCCTTTGATATTATTTTATTTCCTACAAGATTATCGAATTGGTTTTGTTTGTGTAAGGTTTATTTATTGTAAATATATCATACAGAGAAATGGACATATCATGGATTTCCACCGACTGAGCATGTCCATGTAACCAGCACCCAGATCGAGAATCTGAACATGACCAGCTCAACCCCGTCTGTGCCTCCTTAGAGTCACAACTCCCTCTTATAACCATTATTGCCTTGACTTTTAACTTCCTATATTAATTTTGCCTGTTTTTATACCTCATATAAATGGAATGAGACAATGCACATCTGGCTTCTTTTTTGTTCAGTTTTGTGTTTGTGAGATTTGTACATATTGTTGCTTGTGGCTGTAAATCATACATTTTCATTGATTGTCGGGTGCTCCAGGATATGAATATATCACTATCTAGTTAGTCTATTCTGTTATTAATGGGCATCTGCATAGTTTGTGGTTCATGAACTGTTGTGAATGCTTACAGATAGTTTTGTATATATCTTTTGGTGAACATATGTACATATTTCTGTAAAGTATACACCTAGGAGCTGAGGTGTTATATCATTGGGTTTGCATATGTTCATTTTTAGTAGATACTCAATCAAAGTGATTGAATTGCTATTGATTTTTTTCCAACTTTAAAAGGTATGGTAAAACTACACATAGCATAAAATCGACCACCTTAACCTTTTTAAGTGTACAGCCCAGCAGTACTAAATATATTTGTAACCATCACCACCCTCTGTCTCCAGAACTCTTCATCTTGTAAAACTGAAACTCTACACCCATTAAATAATATCTCCCTATTCTGTCTCCCCTATAAATGGTTTTTATGTATTAGCTGTTTCTGAAAACCATGATGAACTCTGATATTTATTTGAATAGTTTATTCTGTTATATTTTTATGCATAGAATCTTCTTCATTGAAAAGTTTTTAGGTCAGAGAACATTTTTGCGTTCGTATACTATTTGGTGTGTCCATTATGTGATTTGGATAAGAATTACCTCACTTTTTAGAGCTGCCCACCAGTCTTCTAATTATCTCTAAATGAGTCAGACTTCAGATTTGTGTGAGAAAAAAAACCACACTAGGGATATCTTTGCCTTATCAGTCTCAAATGTATTTCCTTCAGGTTCTCTACCATTTTCAATTTTTTGTTTTGTTTTCTGATTTCCATAAATGCTGCTATTTACTAGGTAGTTGATAAAAGAGGCTCTTGGTGGGGGTGGGGAACTGGCATTTGTTAAATGCCAACTAAATATGAGGTACTATACAAGGCACATTACCAGTGTATCTGGTATACAAAACCAATATAGCTCACATTTTTACTGCTATGTAAAGTTATGCAGCAGGCTTTGTTCTTCTCTATGTTGGTCCTTTACAGGTCAAGGAAAGTCTGAAGTCCGGTGTCACCAGTTACATAATGATAAAGTTTATTGAACTATCATTTAGTGACGTTAAAATTCCCCCTTCCAGGTTTACAGTTCTACGTGTTTTGACAAATGTCTTTAATTGTATAACCCACCACCACCACCACTACCAGTGTCAAGATATGGAATGTTTCCACTATCTTGAAAAGTCCTCTCATACCCCTTTGGAGCCAATTCTGTCCTCCATTTCCTCTTTTTATGTTATTTCTGTTCCTACAGTTTTGCGTTTTCCAGAATGTCATGGAAATGAAATCATACACTTGAAGTTTTTGTTGTCTGACTTCTTTCATTTAGCAAATGTGAGAATCATCCATGTGGCACCATTCCATTGTAGTAGTGGTCCATTAGATGGATGGAACATAGTTAATTTCTCCATCCACCAGTTGGTGGGTTATGTGGCATGTTTCCAGGTTGGGGTGATGACAAGTAAAAGTGTAGTAAACATTCAAGTACAGGTCTTTGTAGTTTTCATTTCTCTTGGGTAAATACCTAAGGGTGGGAGGCCAGCTCCACATGTATATGTGGAACTTCATAAGGAATTGTCAAATGCTTTTCCAAATCATTTTGTACTCACTAGCACAGCATGAAAATTCTAGCTGTTCCTCATCTTACCAACATCTGATATTATCAGGATTGTTTTTGTTTTGTTTTGTTTTTAATTTATGCTCATAGATTTATGAGCATTTCTGCTCATATTTCTACTGCTCTCCTGCTTGGTAATATTGGTTTCTGGTCCTTCCAGGGTAGAACAGGGGAAGAAAGCACAGAGAGGAACTA
>ML101247.1:32425-45491 GCA_003697995.1 Taxidea taxus jeffersonii | reverse complement strand
GCCAGCTGTTCTTGTTACTTAAATGTTTGAGAGGAAAACACCTGGAAATAAATGGCCTCCACAGGGAAATGTGTTGCACATTTGCCAAAAAAGAAAGGTGGACAAAAATGGCTATAGGTAAATAACTTTGCTACTCCATTAAAAAATATTAATAAAACATCATAAGGTATGATCTCACATAGGTAGGAAATGTAACATTTATAGAAGACTGACTCTTTAACAAGAATGCAATATTTGGGTTTACTGTTTTATTTTTTTTAATCTAATATGAATGCTATGGTTGACTTCAGCTTTTTTTTTTTTTTTTAATCCAACCCTCACCTCTAAAACTATATGTGGCTAACGAATTACATCTCTAATAGTTAATACACACCTCCAAAAAATACATTTTGGAGAACTGTAAATTTTTCTGCTTGGAACTGACACTGAATCTTATGCCAAGATTCCCACCCATTCCCTTTATATTTCTTCTTGAGTCAGCAGTTCCAAAGATGGAATATCAAGGGTGGACACAGGCTAAATTATGAGGAAAACTAACTCCACGAGCCCTAGGATTTCGTGGTTTGGCCCAAGCCTGACAGGTAGTTATCTTAAATAGGTATCTAGTCCGAACCAGTATCCAGTGATTTTACTTTCATTAACACAGACACAGATTGTAGAAAATGTCAGGAAGTAGACGTGGCAGATTGCTAACGGTAGTTTCTTCTGAGGTTGGACCTGGAAGTGGTGAGGGACAGAATTCCCAATTTTGCTCCTCTGGATTTTTCAATATGTTTCACATTTAAGACAAACAAAACGTTAAACATAAGGAAGATAGCAGATTTTGCTACCACGAGCCACAGGTAGCCTGCGAGTACGGTTACAGTCGTGGCACTGCGCTCAGGTCTAAGGCTTCCGTGTGTGATGCCAACTGTTTTCTCCTGTGTCAGCCCTCAAGTTCCCTGTGACAGATACTCTCATTTTCACTTTACCAATTAGTACAGTGGGGCTCAAACAAAGGAGTCTTGAATGATTTCACAAAGGGAAGTGAGAGTAAGGAACTGGACCCAGGTCTTCCAGCAAGGCCAAAGACACAGTTGTTTCTTCTAAATCCTACCTCTAAAGTGAAACAACCTTGCCTGAAATATTTTCATTCAGAAAATGCTCAGTGAGTACTGAAAATGTACCAGGAAGCAAAACGAAGTCAACACATTTCAAAAATCTTTTTATAGAGAAGCACCATTGATAAAATGAGGTAAATCTTGCTAATAGTGATGAAACAAGTTTTAGGACCTCGGTGTCTCTGGAGAAGGCAGTCACTGCTCCCAACTGCAATACTTTCTCCGTCTTCAGTGACGTATTACTATTATTATTTGCTTCTTACCTTGTTATTGCAGGTTAGGAACGTTTTACATTGATTGGTTTACTCATGGGGCTCCTGGGTAGCTCAATTGGTTAAACGTCTGACTCTTGCTTTTCCCTCAGGTCATGATCTTATTAAGGTCTTGAGATCAAGCCCCATGCCAGGTTCCACATTCAGCTTGGAGTCTGCTTGGGATTCTCTCTCTTCCTCTCTCTTTGCCCCTCCCCCCTGCACACACTCTCTCTACAATAATAAATAAATAAATCTTTTAAATTAGTTTACTCATTTTTTCAACTTATGCCTTTCTTCCTGGGCATCCTTTATTTTGCCCTTAGATGTTCTGTCAGGCTTTCAATCACACAAAGATTATGCCTCCACCGGATTATTATGCCTCCACCGGATAATTATTCACTGTGAAATCTGTGTTGTCCGTGGCTATTCTGAAATATTCACAGCACGTTAATTGTTTTACCTGGATAACAGAGCTCAGCAATAGCGTATTCTGATTAGGGTATCCCTCAAGCTTATTATACACCAACTAGATCTTGAAACTTTGCATGGTGACATAGATACAAAATGCCATAAAGTATCTGTATTGGTGAAACAAGGTACACAACAACACAGAAATGAAATAATTATTTATTAAAAATGCTCTATTGTAGGAGGTGCCAAATGACTTACCACAGTAATGAGAGGACTGGCGACATGTCAAAGTTATACTGTTTTGATATTTCATCACGTGCCAAAACAAAAACAAAAAACAAAGCAAGGAGAAAAACAAGCTGTGTGTCTCCTCTGTGCCCAGCACCGTGAATGGAACATGAGAAACAAAGGCGTACATAAAGCATCATCTGTGTCTTCAAGGAACACACAGCCAAACTGGGGTCAAATTCACAAAAAAGAGCATTTCAAGAGAACAAGGTGATTGTTCTGATGGAGATAAATAAGAATGCTCTGGATGTGGAGTTAGTAGTGATCAGAGAGAGTTTCCTGGAGGAGATAGCACTTGATCCAAAACTATAAGGGTGGGTGAGGTTAGACAAACAGCAGTGGTAAATAGAAGTCATCCCACAAATAAGCAAATGTTCCCCTAGGAATGTTCTAGACATTTTTGCTCCCAATCAGGTTAACAGTGCTTGTTTTCTCAGACTTAAACACATACACACCAAAACTGGGTACTCTAAAAATACAAATTGACATGTGAAAATGTAATCTCATTTTGGGTTTTAATATGCAAGTACAGGACTCTTAACTTCAATGATTGTATTACCGAAGGAGAGTCAAAAGAAAAGAAAAGCTGCAATCACGAGGAAAACAGATTATAACCCTACAGGCGCTGGCAGCCAAGGAGCAAGAGATCTGAGAACGTTCTTTCCCAATGTGGTATCTTACACAAGTCTGCAGCTTTAAGTTATCTAGCAAAGATTAGCAAAGTGGATCCAAATAATGAGCTTTCCCTTAAAAAAAAAAAAAGAAATAAAAATGAAAGATTTTTAGTGGCAAGCTAAATTTCAAAAAAGCACATTTTATATTTTAGAAACTTTAAAAATTTTATTTCAGGCTAAAGATGTATTTGCTTGCTTGCTTGTTTTCCATACATAAATTATACATAAATTTGAATTAAAAAATTCTAATTTATCTGTGCTATCTGAAGAACCAGATTTCCACAAAGCCATATTTAATAATACCCCATTGTTTCATAACGATGGCAGTGATAAGCATCATTTCACAACAGAGGTTCTGAATATTATTTATTCACCTGATTATCGCTTTAATCTTCCTGAAGTTCTTTAGTCCTATTACATGAACTAAGAAATCACACTTTATCAACATAACCAAATCTTGGTTAAACTAAATTAATTATCACTAGATTAATGCTTATGGATTACCGGAATGGTTTTAATGCTACTTTTGAAAGTTTTTAGTTTAGTTTTTAGTTCCACTTTTATGTTGCAAAAAATAAATTAATAAATAAATAAAAGGATATAAGTGTGCCTGGGTTGCTCAGCCGATTGAGCACTTGATTTTTGGTTTTGGCTCAGCATCATGAGATGGAGCCCCATTTTGGGCTCTGTGCTCAGTGAGGAGTCTGGTTGAGATTTTCTCTCTCCCTTTCTCTCTGCCCCTCCCTCCATGCTTGCTCTCTCTCTCTTTCTGTCAAATAAATACATACATAAATAAATCTTTTAAAAAAGCATATTGCAAAAGTTGATAACCAAGATGGAAACTGAATGTATGACAAGCCTTCATGTCAAACCAGCGGAGAAAAGATGATTTACTTTTTTAAAATGACATTTAGATAATTGATTAATAGTACAGAAAAACTTAAAATGAGATATTAGAAGAAAGCATGGCTAAATTTAATAAATAGTATTAGGCAGACAGAGATCACAAGTAGGCAGAGAAGCAGGCAGAGAGAGAGGAGGAAGCAGGCTCCCCGCTGAGCAGAGAGCCCGATGTGGGGCTCGATCCCAGGACTCTGGGATCATGACCTGAGCTGAAGGCAGAGGCTCCAACCCACTGAGCCACCCAGGTGCCCCCTAATAAATAGTATTAGGGAAAACTGTTCTAAACTATGACTCAAAATCTAGAAATAATGTATGATCAATAAATTTGACCAGGTAAGAAAAGTATGTGGTAAAAATACCAGAGCAAAGAAAAAGACAAATTATTAGCTAGGACAACATTTGCAATTTATATCCTTACTATATAAAAAGCACCTAAAAATGGAGAACACCCAAAGACAAAATGGGGTAAGAGCCATGCACAGGGAGTTCACAGAAAAATGAATGCAGATTGTTCTTCACTTATAAATAAAGATGCTCAACCTTACTTACTTCTTATAAGAGAAATAACAATTAGAAATACTCGGAGATACCATTTTGTTGGAGGAAGTAATAAAGAGGACTTAGCTACTAGTTGACCCAAGAGCTGGACCCACGCAACTGGAGGCTCCGTGACCCCTTCCATTCACTATCTTTGGAATATACATTTCGCGCACTGGTCCCACATGGAAACTGTTCTAAGGACGCAGTCTTGAGAGAGTAAGATGTTGCTGAGAACATCTGGATGGCATACATAACCGAACCCAGTTAATGTCTCTATATAAACTTTTAAGATCTGAAAAGGCAGAT
The DNA here is from genome assembly GCA_003697995.1 of Taxidea taxus jeffersonii. NCBI lineage: Eukaryota > Metazoa > Chordata > Mammalia > Carnivora > Mustelidae > Taxidea > Taxidea taxus. The sequence goes on along the minus strand of ML101247.1, from coordinate 41,015 downwards.
GTGGAGATTTGTTCTTCTTGCAGCTGCCCAAGATAAGCCTTCTAAGTAGACTGAGGTTCTTGCTTATTAAAACCTGTCACGTGCCAATCTGAAGGTCTTTCCTTGCCCTCCATGGAGCGGAGCCAGTTTGCAAACCAACATCTTCATCACCTATTTTATTGCCAATAGGTTGACCATTTACTTGGTTGACAATATTGAGAAAAAGCAGACACTTTCCATACATTGTTGCTAGGGAGGGAAAATGGTGCAACACCCATAGAAAGGAAAATGTAGCAACATATGTCATTTGCAAATATATAACTCACTTGCACCAAGGTTTAATTTTGGGGTCTGACATCAGTAGCGGGACAAAACTAGCTGTATACTAAATGTTGCTTTGGTTTCACAGAATAAAGCTTAACAGAAAAACTGAACAGGATCAAACTGTTTCCAAGTAACTTAATTCATAAAAGTCAAAAGCAAAATGAAACAGATAAACTTAACTACTAATGTGATTCCTTAACAACCCAGGAAGTATTTACTTCAAGTGAATTTAAAACAAAGCAATTTGGCTAGTGAGAGACATCCTCAAAACAGAAGTTAGTTGAGAAATCTTAAACTGTGTTGAGTAATACTGCTTACAATAATATTGATACTCTTAGTCTGAAATAATACACACACACACACACACACACACACAGTCGAATAAAGGAAATGAGGAATTATTTTAATCAAAATTTCATGGTAAAAGATATATAAATATTAAATCCAAGAATTAAAACTCGATTGGTATTAAGGAGGGCACGTGTTGTGATGAGCACTGGATGTTATATACAACTAATGAATTGTTGATCACTACACCAAAAACTAATGGTGTACTACTGTACATTGGCTAACTGAACATGATAAAAAATATACATTTTTTAAAATTCTAAATTTGAATCAAAATGAATTTGAATTGAATCAGAATCATATCATAAGTAGGAGCCTATAACACATTTTCTCTGGAAAAATAAAAACAGAAACATTCCTAGCTCCCTCCATTGGAAAGGCCTGGAAATAATTACCTAGCTCAGAAGTGGGGAGTCCTCAGCATCCAGATTTCTAAATCTAAATACCATTTCCCACTAAAATGAACAAAGATGCTTGGAATAAATAACTGAAAGTCCACTAGAGAGTACAGATGGGTGAGCTTTGAGGAGAATGATTCTATATAACACCAGCAGTTAACTGAACATAGAGGGGTAAGAAGAACAAGAAAAGTAAATGGACTCCTAGGAGAAAATATAAGAAAATGATTGTGTTATTAACAAACAGGTAAGGTAGCAAAAATAACTAAATCTCAGTTATATAAGACTCAAAAATGGGGCGTTAGTGGCCCCGTCAGTTAAGCTCAGGTCATGATCCTGGCATCAAGCCCCGCATCGGGCTCTCTGCTCAGCAGGGAGCCTGCTTCTCCTTCTCCCTCTGCTCCTCCCCGCCCCTCATTCTCTCCTTTTCTCTCTCAAAATAAATAATCTTTAAAAAAAAAGAATCAAAAGTGTTGCAGTACATTCTTCCCAAAGATGCTGCTGACTTCCTGTGTGCATACGTGTATCATACATCTGCATGACCTCTCTGTCCCTACCACATGTTATGTCCCTACCTTCCTCTGCCTTAGTTGGTGCTGTTTTGTGAAAGTCCATGTTCTCATCTTTATTCTGATCCACCATTTCTTAAGAGTGTCTTGCAGTGATTCCAACCATTGTTGTTCCCCCTCCCCTTCCCTAACCCCTAAAGAGCTTCTTTCTATGGACATTGTAGCATATTTTTCTGCCACCAAATATTTAATCCAGTCTCTTTTATGCAATGATATTAACTTCATGTTTATTTCTGCAGATCCTTACTTTTACTTTAAGACTTTTTTCTTCTATACTTTCATCAAGTCCAACCAATATCCTATAGCTTTGCTTGACTGTGTGCCTGGACCAGCAGTCAGTCACTGTGAATAGATGTTTGACTACAGTCATGCAGGGCCAGGACCAAGGTGAGGAAAGTAAGGCACCTTAGGATGCCTATATTAAGGCACTTATACTCAGGATTGTCCAAGTGCTAACTCTGAACTGCAAGTGGTTTATATTACTGAGAACTCAACGGTATGGATGTGGAATGCTGAGAGGTCAGAATGGAAAAGTAGATAAGGGCTCCATCATGGAAAATCCTGCATGTCCTGGAATGGAACCAAATTCTATCCTCAAAGTGAAGTGGAGTAAAGATGCAGCATAGGCCAGGGGAGCAACATGATTTCAGAGGGGCATGTTGGAATGAGCTTGTATGAGCCCGGAGAATAGGCTAGAAAGGGCAAGGCAAGAGTCAGGCCGAGAGAGAGAAGTGTTTAAGTTGTTCTATTCATAGTAGTGGCAGTAAGAGTCGAAGACAGGATTACTGAAGAGATCCAAGGTGAGAGATTCAGGGGATGAGGAAAGAATCAAGGATGGAAACCAGGAGGGCCACCACGTTTCTGTTTGGCCTCATGGGATAATGGAAATACTATCTGTCAAGATGGGTCTTGGTCAAGGCTGTTGAGAATGAGTATGATCTTGAAGAATGAGCAGGGACTACCCATGTGTAAATGAGGAGGATGGCCTAGAGCCAGAGAGAACTGTCCCCAGGCACGTTCAAAATAATGGAAGAAAAGCTCTTTTCTGATGACTCTGATATGTGGCCAGATTTGGGGACATCGAAAACCTTGTCATTCAACTACTTTGAAGAGCACGCTTAAAAACTCTAACACTCAGGGTGCCTGGGTGGCTCAGTGGGTTAAAGCCTCTGCCTTCGGCTCAGGTCATGATCCCAGGGTCCTGGGATCCAGCCCCACATCGGGCTCTCTGCTCAGCAGGGGGCCTGCTTCCTCCTCCCTTCCTCTGCCTGCTTCTCTGCCTACTTGTGATCTCTGTCAAATAAATAAATAAATAAATAAATAAATAAATAAAATCTTAAAAAAAACTCTAACACTCGGAATACTCCACGGAGCGGGGAAGGGTTAACAAGATGCTCTCAGACCCCACCCAGTATCCACCCTGTATGCTGCTGTCTGCCTGTTCCTAAGTCTTTTCTCAATCAGAGAGTCAGAACTGGCAGCCTTTCAAGACAGCTAGAATGAGTCCCAGCAGACTCCACTGAGACTAGGAAACTGGAGTGGGGACGGTTACAAAGCAGGGAGAAACAGTAGCACTTGGACAAACAAAAATATATGGCCTTTAGGAACTACAGAGATAGAAGAACTTTGGGAGATTAACACAATCCCCTGTGAAGAAGTGCTCTCACAATTAGTCATGTTAAATTGCCAAGGTACATTATCAGCAGGAGCCCACAGCTGCCCCGTCTCAGCGCCGGGGAATGTTATTTTTACTCTTATAGTTACAGCAAGACTCTAATTACCGAAACTGCCGATGTCACCTTAATTGCAGTTTTATTTAATGATCACATTGGGCACTGCTATATGATGTGGAGTTTTTAAAAGTAAAATACGGCAGAGAAATGAAGCACTTAGCTCCCAACGTGTTGTCATTCAGCTCATGGCGGGGCAAACTTAAGGGAAGTTGGGGAAAGAGCTCCAGTTCGGAGGTAATGTTCAAATTTAAATTTGGTTATTTGTTGTTACAAGGGTAAAGGAGAGAAGAGAAGAGAAGAGAAAAACAACACATTTTAAAAAATGCGAGTTCATACTTTCCCAACCAGGCATTATTGAAAAAAATAATCATTGGTACTTGTATTCCTCAGCACACAGAACTCTATTAGAAATACAACCAAACTGTGTGGAAGAGTTCTAATGTGTGCTAATGATTCACACATTTCCTGAATGCCTCCTGCATGACGGTGCTAGGCAAACTCCAAGCTCGAAATTTATTAGTGGCGGTAACTGACAAAGATACCATTAACTGCACATAAACAGCTGGGTGTTAAACAATCTCTGAAATGGTGTGACTAGTGATAATAGCCAGGTATCGTTAATCAAAAAAGACTTCCTATTGTATTGCAAATTTTAAAAGGTCCAGTATAGAATCCACCTTAGAAAATACGTCTTTCATCTCCTTCGTTCTGTTGGCAACAATGAGGCTCACAGAGGTCAGGGCTTTCCCAAGCTGCACCATAAATTAGTGACATTATAATCCAGGGACTCTGAGACTTGGTGCTGCCCAGCGTCAAACTGTGAGCAGCTTTCAGAAGAAAACAGAAAGTGTGTGCGTGTGTGTGTGCACGCGCACGCTTGTGTGGGACAGAGGTGGCAAATGCAGGGAGACTGATTTGCAAATACTATCTCCAACATGCCCAAAGACAGAAGCACGAGAATGTGTCTTGATTTGTTAGGTGACCAGAAGAGAATGACGGAGAAAACAGGCTAATGAGAGAAGTGGGCTGTGAACAGTTTATGGAGAACCACACTCAGGGACCTTAACTTCAAGAAATAACTGGAAGCCATTGCAAAATTTACCCCCCCCTCCAACAAAGTGCTTCATATGATCCAAACTTAATTTGTTGGCAAATCTTGCATCTACAAGTAGGACAGATTGAAGATGGGAGAAGGTAGGACAGCAAGAAAGCCAGAAATAGGGCAGTCACTGTTAACTGGGAAGCAACTAGATGTAAGACTGGAAAACAGGAATCGTATAAGGATTCTGACGTTAGAATAAATAAGTAAGATGTAGAGATTTTACTCAATACTCTAGGACAAAGAAGTATTTTAAAAATCCAACAATACAAGTTTATGAGTCAAGTAAAACACTGGTACTAGAAATTTGAATTTTGAATGAAGAAATAAATGCCATCTTTAACATACTTTACTCTAAATGGTAGTAGGTCTCTCAGGTGGGGAGTACCAGGTAAAGAAGGAGACATAAAACCCCAATGATAACATTCATGGTCAGAGCCAGATACAGAAATGTAAGAGAGAGACAGTCATATTATCGAATAAAAAATGTTTTTCTCCTCAAAAGCCTAAATTCCTGTACCCAGTAAAAGTATAGATCAACTTGGCCAAATAGAGAAAAAGCATTTTGGTCAAAATATAATTTATTTTACACTGGTAGCTTTTAAACATTGGAAAATAATACGAGCCTTTCCTCCACTAATCTGATACTAAGGAATCATCCTTGAGATTATCAAAAATCGCCGGTAGCTCCATGAGGCTAATGTTACTCTTTATGGGACATAAAACTGCCTTAGCATCAGGCTTATTGCACAAGGCAGCTTGAAGAGACATATTTGCCCTGCTTAAGCCTTTAAAAACTTGTAAAAATAGCAAAGCGCATCTCATCTGGCTTCTACTGAAATAACATCCCTGAAAAAGAAAAGCATTTCAACAAGCCTGAAAAACAAATGCCTCCCCAGAGATCTGGCCTCTCTTTGCAGAGAAGACTTTTTGTCAAAGCTCTTGGGGAGTTTTATGTAGAACCAGATGGGGCAAATTTTTCCTTTTATTGTCTTCACCTCTAATTGATGGGTATCCAGAGAGAGCCCGACTCATAAAGCTCATGAAATCATCTTCATCCACACTCCCTTAAATTCTTTCCAAGAGGTTTATTTTCCGGAAGTCTACCCCATTGACAAGAGCAGAATCGATGCAATTAAAATGAACAAATCACTTTGCAGATCGCCACCTCTAATTTCTACAATGAGCGTCCTCTTGAAATCCATGAAGGCTTTCACTGCCATCTACTTTTCTCTGGGGAATTCAAATCACTGCAAATTTGTGGAAGTTTAGATATCTTGGAGATAAATCCAGTCTTGAGGATCAATGAGTGAAATTATTCTTAAAACCCAACCTCTGTCCCCAAATCCTACCCCTGGGACAAACGCTGCCCACTTGAATGTACTCTATTACTGGACAGAATTGCCCGGTTTGCGCTTGCTCACAACTTCATTGTTCAACTCAATCTGGAAAGGCTGTGTAAATAATTACCAAGGAAACCTCCAACACAGAAATAGGCACATGTAGTAAATTCAATCTGTGCCCAGCTCATCAACCGTGACACTTGATATCGTGGCACATGCTGAAGGTGTCCTATCCCTCTCTGCTCCCCTGCATGGAGGACTAAATGAAAGTGCTGGAAAAGCAAGGGAGGAAAGAAGTTGTCAGAAAAATTTCCCATCTTCATTGTCTCATGGCTGGATAATTCTGAGGTCTGACACAGATTCGTGGGGTTCACCATGATTCAGCCTCCATAGCCTCGTGGTAAATCGCTCCATAAACACAACCTTTATTGGCTTCTTTCTTTTCCCTGTCTCACTTCTCAAACCCTATCAATGCTTCTTGCAACTACATCTCAATTAAACACTTGAATTTGAAGTCTGCTTTGTTGTAAACTAAAATAGGTTATTATAACGCAAGTTCATGGCAGCTTAGGTGAGGAACAGATCAGGGAATGCAGAGCCCACCCTTCTCCTCATCACTCCCCTGACCATGGAATCCTAAATAGATAGGAGGCAATCCGGAATCTAAGAGCAGATGAGTACCTAGGCTCACCAATTAACTTTCTCCCTTATGGCCAAAAGAGAATTCTGATAGGCATAGCTATGAATTTCCTCTAGCCAGTCCTTCCTTTTGTCCAGGTGTCATACGTAACAATAGCAGGCCATGAGTGTGTTCTTATACAAATCAAAGCCAAGCCAAGTATTGTGCTTAATAGTATCTTATAGGAGATCATTTCATGAAGTCTAAACTTCATATCTGATCCTCAAATCATCCTATCTTCTAGAATCTGCCTTATTCATCAACTTTGATAGAAACTCATTTGTAAGTAAAAGGATTCAAAATTTGAAAACTTACATTAGTTGTCATTTTATATTTGTAAATTCAAGAAAATTTATGCAAGGGGTAGGGTATTAGGTAAGTATAGGGAGAGTGTATTGGACTACACTTTATAGGTATCAGAGTATACATGTTTAAAGTCTATAAACTTCATTAGAACTTAACATGAAATTGGAAATATATCTTTGTTTTTTAACTGGAAATATATCTTAACCAAAGTCTTCCTTAGATAGGTGAGTTTTTTGAGCACTGCCTTCTATTACCATCAGGAGATTTATTGTTTATCAAGAAAATTAGACTGCCTTTCAGCTGCTCATTGATGAGATGCACAGTGGGGGTAATTTCAGTCCTAATACTTGATTATGTGTGTGTCCCCTTACAACACACTTGCACGCTCCAAGCTGTGGCTTCTTCTCCCAACTCTTTCCCCTCTGGCTGAACTTCACAATCAAAGTGAAATTTATCTGCTTAATTTAAGACCTGCTTTGCTAAATTCATTTATCGTTGTTTGGCTGATTTCTTTCCGAGTGGCAGATATTTGGGCGTAAATATTTTCTATTCCACGTGTAATATGTAGCCCTGGGTAACTTTCATCAGGGATGGCATTAAGCTATGTGAAATGATGGACTGTTTTCCTTCACATTACCTTCCTCCAGGTAAACTACTCTGTAGATTAGTAACCGGTTTTCCTTGATTTATTTTTGAAGGTTACTCCATATTCTTTTACAGTACTTTTCTATGAATTATGCATGCTGTTAAGGTCCAACACCCAGCAAAGTCTGTGGACTATAATTTCTCTTCTTGTAATTTACATTATACCACCATAAATGACTTAAGCTTCTAAATTTTTCATTCAGGTGATACAGCTTGATACTCAAATGGGAGATTCTGAAACCACCTGATAATATGGTGGCTCAGTGCTGTTAATTTTGTTTCAAAATTTATATTTCCACATGTTTTAATTATAACTCTTAAATACAAATGGAAACAAAAACACATAAACCTACACTCACCCCCAAATGTAAAATATCTAAAATATTTGCATTACCTATTTCTTTTCCATCTGAAGCACTAGGTGAGTTGAGACTTAAAAACAGAAGAGATGTGACTGCAAAAAGAAATAGGGGATAAAAAGCACTTCAATGTTAGCGAGGCTCGTCTTAATTATCAGAAGTTGCCCATTTCGTTTATCCGACACGTCTAAATATCATTTTGCTTAACTTTTAACTCCTTTATTGCTTCAGTGAATTTTGCTGTAGTCTGTCCCTGTACTTTTCCCCATTCTGCTTTTGTCTGTGTAATTTTCTCCTTTGGTTATCAAAATCATCATCTAATGGGCTCTTCGTAAAGTGGGCAGCTCAGAAAAAGACCTTTTACTGGTCCATACTTCTTCCTTGTTTTATAGTCCCCTGTCTGTTGATCCTTCTTCCCTGTGATCACGTTGTTAAAGAAACTGCCTGCATATAAGCAGGGTGGAGGAAATCTAGCCTAAGAAGTAAACTCTTCTATTTTAAAGATGAAACAATTGACTATCACTGGTATTCCTACTTAGGGGAGCCTACCAAGAACTAGAAAAGTCCTCTGGAGAGAGGAAAGGGAATTCTGTGGCTTCCATTTTAAGTTGCAGGTATTTGGGCTGGTTGTACTTTTGCTGGGATGGATTGATTGAGTGATTGATTTTTACTTCTCTCCAAAAAGAGCAAGGTTTAAGGCGAATGCTGCATTCTTCAATAAAGTATATGATAGAGGAGGAAATACCGTTCCAGTACACCCAGTCTGTAGCAATTACTGGAATATTTTTGCTTCTCTATTTTTTTTTTT
>ML101247.1:8352-32025 GCA_003697995.1 Taxidea taxus jeffersonii | reverse complement strand
AATTCTTCTTGCAGGACTTCACAATTAATTTTTAATTTAGTGATATTCTTTGGAGGCACCACCCAAAAATGACAGAATGTCCTTTCTCTGTTCTATAGTCATTAAGTAAACATCTGGAAATTTGAGCCTCTATTATTAAAAAAAAGTTGGGCATGACTACTGACAACTTAGGAAGGAAATGAGGCTGCCTGTAGATGGCTTTATGTAGGTAGGATTCAAAAATGACTTCCTCATTTTCCAGGCTAGAGAAACTCCCTTCGATCCCAGCTGGAGGTGTCAGCGTGGGTCATGTCTCATTTTATAGATGTCAATTTGATACAGAAGCCAAGCTGACCCAGAAGTTAGTTATACATACACACATATACACACATGTCTATGACTGTGTGTCCCTTCTTACTTACAAAAAGCTATTCAAGAAACTTTACCTCCATAACAACATAAACTTGAGTTCCTTTGTTGCCACGGACAATATGATAAAGTGAATTCTACCATGTTAGCAAACATAGTAACATTACTTTAACACTAAGGTGTAGGCTTGGTACATCCACACATTGGACACCGCTGGAGCTATACAGAAGGAAGGGACTCTTGTTTCATGCAACAAAGTAGTTCAATCTTAAACACATTTTGCCAAGTGAAAGAAATCAAACCTAAACTACACATTCTATGACACCATTCACGTGACATTCTAGAAAACACAAACTCCAGGACAGATGAACAGATTCAGATCTATGGCTGCCAAAGGTAGGTTGTTAAGACCTGGGTTGTCTACAAAGTGTCTACACAAAGGGATTTTAGGGTGACAAAAGGATTCTGTATGCCACTTTGGTGGTAAGATACAGAACCATGCATTTCCACACCACCAAGAATGAACTTAACGATATGCAAATAAATATTCTATTGCTACACAGCATTACTGATATGTAATTGATCTGCAAAGAACTGCACATATTTAATGTATATTATTTGATAAGTTTGGATGTATGCCAACATTCATGACACCATTACCACAGTCAAGGAAACAGACATAGCAAACACCTACTGAACTTTTAACACTCGACCTCCATATCAGGAGATCCCAGATGGGATGCAGATGATGACAAGTCCATCTAACTACCTGTAGCAAGCAGATTTCTCCAACGGTGCCTGGATTTCCTCCACCAGCCCTGGGATGGTGAAGATAAGACCTCACACCCATGACTATGTTATGTTACATGCCGAATGGGATTTTTCTGATAAGATTACAATTGTGAATCAATTGGCCTTCAGTTAATCAAAAAAGATTTTCCAGATGGATCTAACAACATGAGCAGTTTGAAGGCAGAGATTTTTGTCCAGCTGATAATAAAGTTGGATTCTAAGCAGGATTCACTGCTGACTTTGAAGCAAAGGGGTCAACAATGCTGGTTTTGAAGTGTGAGGGGGACTGGAGAGTAACTTCTAGAAGCTGAAACGGACTTACAGCCAGCACAGCAATGAAGACCTCACTCTTACAACTGCAAGGAGGTGGCATGTGCCAACAACATAAATGAGCCTGGAAGCAGGCTCTCCCACAGAACTTCCAGACATGAGCCCAGCACACTGGACATCTTGATGTCTGCCTTCTGTGACCTGAAGCAAAGAGCCCAGTAGAGCCCACCTAGCTGACTGACCTATCCAGCTGTGAGCTAATGAACAGATAGTCTCTGCAGCTGCTAGGTTGTGGTAAAGGTAACACAGCACTAGGAAACGAATACGCTGCATTACAAATGTATGGCACTAGAGGTGGTGGGGAGAAAATGAGCTGACCTACACAACTTTGGGAAACAGTGTTCTGTCTAGTTATTGAAGATTAAAGACAAAAGATCTGCACATAGACACTGCTCGAAAGGGTAGTTTTGTTTCTCACAGGAGAACAGGCTAGCAATTCTGCAACTGCTTGGCATGAATACCAGGATTAAACAAAGAAATAATTTGTACATCGTGGAAGCAGGTTTCTCATTATCCCAGAAAGGAGTTACAGAAACGCAAGGGGAGAAGGCTAGCGTGCGGATTAGAGTGTAGATATAAATATAAACTCATGGTTATAGATAGAGACAGAAATAAAAACAGGAAGTGTGTATACATAAGGTAGTATGCAAACATTTATTTCCTGGCTCTGGGGACCTAGAATCGATGATGCCCCAGTAGCAGCAGTGGACAGACCTAGCACCCAAATCTTCATTTCTAAATACCATTCCAAAAAAGGAACCACTGCTCTTTGGAGAAATGGCTGATGTTGAAGTGAGGCACAGAAATATCCTGCAGTGAACATGAAATATCTTCCTGTGTTCAAACAAAACAAGAATTAAAAGAAAAAAGAAAAGAAAATCACACGGAACTGGAGTCCATGGAAACAGCCCACAATGGCCAAAGCTGGAGCGGTTTTAGCGGTAAAATAAATATTGTCTGTCATGATATTAGTAAATGACTGAATACATAAATGAGAGAAAGGAGATAACTCTTCCTCCCAGAAGAATATCAGACAGTAAATGTAGAAGGAACTGAAACCATGCTCCATACAGTTCATGAAGTTGAACCCAGCATAGACTTTAAAGCTTATTTTTCAGAGAACTGTCCCCCTCCAATCAGCTACTGGGTCTTTCCTGACTTCATTAACCAACCCACTAGCTGTCTCTGCAGAAGCCTGGATTCGAGATGAATGGATATGGTTCCAGCCTAGGAACAAGGGAAGCCTGCATTCCTTGCCCAAAATAAGGAGACCAAGGTCCCATGCCATTCATACCAGCTCTCAGAGCATGCCAATGGCCCCTTTTCTTTGTCCTAAGATAACCTTCTGACACAAGGGGCTGGATTTTGCCTCGTTCTGATGTTAAGTCTCCGCCTCAATGTGAACACGGAATGTATGCTACATCCATGTTTGCTCAATGTACAAGCTCCATCTTTCTTCATGAACAGACATGAGTTCTCCTGACCTTTTCATCAATATGTATGTAATCCCAACCCCTATGATTCTAAAACACTTTTTCTCTCCCCCTCCGGGCAGGTGGAGTTGAGGCATATCCTCTCGTCTCCCCCATTTAGCAGCCTCTCGAGTAAACTTTTGTTCCTGCAAATCTGATGTCTCCATGATTGGCTCTCCTGCACACTGGTCAGATGGATTTGGGTTCGGTTACAGAATGAAGGAAAGGAAACCCATCATGAGAATACCACGGTAATAACTGTCACAGGCAAAAATCCAGGGAAGAATGCTAAAACCAGTGGGTAGAACTTGGAGGAGAAGTGAGAGGCACGCATGGCCTCCGAGTACCTCCAACAAAATGTTTATTAATTATCAGAGTGGTTTTAACCTAAATCTATGAAATCTTTGATGCTCCTCCCCAAGGAGGTATGCCTTGACCATGGTCACTATGACTGAGGACTAAGAGAACTGCTTCTAACACCAGATTATGGGAATAATCTGGGATTATGGGAAGGGGAAAAAGAGTAACTTTAGAGCCGAGAACACTGACAGATGCCACTTTACCCAGGTGACCAAGGCAATGTTATTTGTTCCTCTTACATGATCTCAAAGGCTCTGGCTTCCATTTTTACAGTGGCCTATCCTTAAAGGAAGACAAAACAATGAGAGAACACTCTGGCTCTTTTGCTTTTTGTGCTACTTGTTGTGATGGTTAATTCTATGTGTCAACTTCCCTAGGCAAAGAGATGCCCAGCGAGCTGGTAGCACACTGTTTCTAGCTAAGTCTGTAAGGGCATTTTTGGAGAGATTGGCATTGGACTTGCCAGAGTGAGCAAAGAGATCTGCTGTCATCAACATGGCCAGGCAGCAGGCAACCCACAATGGCAGCAGTGGAACAAACAGGCAAGGGAAGGGCAAGTTTTCTCTCTTCCTAAACTGGGACGTCCACGTTCTCCTGCTCTCAGACATCAGAGCTTCTGGGTACCAGGCCTTTGAACTCCAGGACTCACACCATCTGCTCCCCGGTTCTCAGGCTTCAGACTCAGACTGACCTACACTCTCCAGCTGTCCTAGTTCTCCAGCTTGCAGAAGGCAGACTGTGGAGCTTCTCCGGTTCCTATCATAAGTCTCCTCTTATATATGTCTCTATATAATTGGTTCTGTTTATTTCAGAGAACCCTAGTAACATTTATTTTCACATTCCACCTTGCAAACATGTGGTCTTCATCTTCATACATCCATACAAATTTCGATTCTAGAGAAAGAGATCCACAGCCTGGGTCTGGAATCAGAGACATCTTGCAATTATTGTGGAAACACGTGTATAGGCATACTTTTCCTGAAGAGAATGTTCATTTCATCTAGAACCAGACATCAGACCCCTCAAAGTGTTAAAAACAAAACAAAACAAAAAAATAGTAGGCTTGAGGATAGCCATTTTTTTTTTACTTTTTTTTTTTTATTTATTCATTTGTTTGTTTGTTTATTTAATTTTTTTGCATGTGTGTTCCAAAATCCATTGTTTAGGATAGCCATTTTTTGTTTACTTATCTCTGTAAACAACCTTGTGCTTTTGCAAAGAAAATACTTGATCCTTATGTGGAATAAATAAATGGTATAAAATATTTTAATAACTTGGCCCTTTACTGGAAAAAAAAAAGATTGTATCTGGATTTGAGAAAGAAATGACTCTCCAAATTTGAGCCTCTAGTTCAGCCACAATAAGAGCCACCATCATTTATAGACAATGAATTTATATTATAGCTCAACATGGACTTTTCTTATGTATTGTTTCATCCTCATGGAGTAGCCACGTGTTCCGGTTTATCCCTGCTGGCCCAGCATATTGTCTCATCCTGCCTGGTCTGGCATTTGTCCTGGATTTTTCATATTTTAATAAAGGTATTATTTTAATACTTACACTCACATAAGCTAAGCTGGATTTGACAGAGCTGCGCTGTGTCCTTTTAGCTTCTGCCAGAGCCCACAAATGAAATGTCTGAGTCATAGGTGCAGGCAAACAGAGAGCTTAGGGAAACATGGGGTTGGATCCGCAGGGTAACTGGCTAGAACCTCCCTCTTTTCCAAGCCCTCTACAGACACAAGGTAATTCACACCTCCTTCCCAAGGACGGCAAGCAGGGAACTCGCTGATAAAATTAAGTGCTCTATGACAGGAACAGCTAGGGACAGTGACCCCATCAGGTCTTGGGCAGTGATGGGAGGAAAGTGAGATACAAGACTCCTGCTGGTCACTTGGTGTACCAGAGAGCTGTGCAGTGGTTTGCTCTGGGGCTTATGGGGAGCGCAAAGTTGCTAGGCAGACAGGGGGTAGTGGGGAAATGACAGGCTAGATGGTTGGTTATAAGTTAGGTACATGAGGTAAGTGTGCAAAGACATAATAGTCTGAAGCTCTTGCTACAGAGGTTTTGTCATTTATCATGTGTGTGCATCTATTTCATTTACGTATTTTAAGGCTTTTTTGTTTTGTTTTCAAACCTTCGACCACAATGAGCTCAAAAATTGCCTATTAAATTTTAAAAATCATAAAATTTGAGGTCAAGTGTATACAGTGTTTAGAGCTCACCAACCACAGGAAAACCAGAAGACTCGGATTTGCTAAAGAAGCATTAGGACCTATTTCAAAATTGGTTGCTATTTTAAGAAGACAAACCCAAAGTCACTGATACTCATTTATCTGCAGAAAGCACTCGACTTATCCTTTAGATCAAGTGACTGCCCTCCTAAATTAATCTTGCTTAGTTTGATCCCAAATATTTTCTGTACACATAAAAAGTAAAACAGTTGTGTTGATATGTTAGCTCCATTGGTAAAATAACAACAACAAAAACAACGCAAGTGAAATGCCATTTCATATCAAAACCATCACATACTTTAAACACAAGATTATCTGTTAATACATTTCAATAAACATTCTGTTTTTTCCAACCAGTTATTGGAATTAAATCTAAGCTCTGAGAAGTCTGTTTGGTGAAAGGTAAAATATCTGTTGTTACTGTAGATGCTATTATAAATTCAGTAAAGTTTTATTTTGAGGAAAATAGTATCTGATTTTGTAGTGATAACTCTAATAGAAAATTCTGGTGGGACACAGAATCTTGGTAAAAGCCACGTTGTTAATACATTAAGAAATCTGTAGATTAGAAATGTATTTAAATTTGGCATTTATCACATATCATATAAGTCATTTCATTATTGCACTTGAGTTTGGCAGGTATATCTTATCAAACAAACAACCTAATAAGCTACAGCTTTGGAAGTTTTGGAGACTTTTAGGAACTTGCCATTATTGATATAAAGTTTGCAAAGAGAATGATAATGATGTTTACTCTTGCAAAATAAAGGGAAAGACCCAAACTGACAGATAAGAGGTAAACTAGCATATAAAATATAGTTTTATCCTTCTATAACAGTTTTTTATTTTATTTTTTTAAGATTTTATTTATTTATTTGAGAGAGGGAGAGTGAGAGAGAACATGAGAGGGGAAAAGGTCAGAGGGAGAAGCAGACTCCCCATAGAGCTAGGAGCCCGATTTGAGACTCGATCCCAGGACTCCAGGATCATGACCTGAGCTGAAGGCAGTTGCCTAACCAACTGAGCCACCCAAGCGCTCTATAACAGTACTTTAGAGTATCCCAAGTTCCCATTAATAATTGGAAAAATACTAAATTGGATGAAATTGGGCTCGTCTCAACACCTGGGTGGCTCAGCCAGTTAAGTGTCTGCCTTCGGCTCAGGTCATGATCCTGGGACACTGGGACTGAATCCAACATTGGGCTCCCCGCTTCCTTCTGCCTGCCGATTCCCTTGCTTGTGCTCTCTTTTTATCTCTCTCTCTCTGCCTCTGGTAGATAGATAGCTAGATGATAAGTAAATAAAATCTCTTAAAAATAAATAAATTGGAAGAAACATTCAAAATAATCATTAATAGAAACAACTTGTCAAAGTTTTGCTTATATACACAACTGACAAAGAAAAGTACTTTTTATGTGGGCAAAAAGCTGGTGCCTATGGTGATATTTGGGCTAGAACATTTATATGTCTCAGTGTGAAACAAAGAGACTTGAGGCTATTCTTCATTTGGCAGAATTTGCCCTGACTTTACCTAATGACTGGGCACTTACCATTTTTTTCAGGTTTAAAAAATATTATGATTTATGGAAAAGAGTCACTTGATATGCAAATACTTTCATATTTATTAACCATCAGATGTGATTCTGAAGAAGAAAGCAGGCACTTTTATTTAAAAAAATTAATTTTTAGTAACAAGAAACCAGGGGCACCTGGGTGGCTCAGTGGGTTAAAGCCTCTGCCTTTGGCTCAGGTCATGTTCCCAGGGTTCTGGGATTAAGCCCTGCACTGGGCTCTCTGCTCAGCAGGGAGCCTGCTTCTCCCCCTCCACTATCTCTGCCTGCCTGTCTGCCTACTTGCGATCTCCGTCTGTCAAATAAATAAATAAAATCTTAAAAAAAAAAAAAAAAGAAACAAACCAGAAAATACCAGATACACATTAATAAAGACAGAGCTAAGAAACAGATTAAAATACATGAATATGAACCCAGAAACATTCTCCTATATGCCCTTTTTTAATGTCTGGATAATCAATATAAAGAGTTTTTTTTTGCAGGGGTGCCTGTGGCATGGTGGGCTACATGTGTGACTCTTGGTTTCAGCTCAGGTCATGATCTCAGGGACACGGGATCAAACCCTGAGCCAGGCTCCGTGCTCAGCATGGAGTCTCTCTCTCTCTCTCAAATAAATAAATAAATCTTTCAAAGAAAAGTGATTTTGTTTGAGGTCCATAAATATATTATTTTTAGTTTTACAGAAATTGTTTTGCTTCAAAAGATAGTTTCAGAACCAGACCATACTACAGATCCACTAATATATAATGACCCAAGTTTACCAGTTAATACATATATAAGTTGAACTATTCACTTACTAAATTTAGAGACAAATAAGATACCAAGAATTCAAAATTTAGATAATTAAAACTATCAGCAAGAGAAATTAAGAAAAAAACTGGGGCAAATTTAACTATTTAAAAGTTTTAATTTACTCTCAGAAGTGCCATCCAAAATGTTTGATCAATTATAAGAATACTAACTCTATAGGATACGAATGATACAGATGATGCTTGTGTGACTACTTATTTACTCTCAAAAAGCAAACAGAAGACCCAAACCTACTGACAGGGGAGAGCTAAAATGGCATACAAGATTTAGTTTTTCTTTCTGTAACTGTGTTTTAGAGCACCACAAGTCACACAGCTCAAAGTCACAGAGCAAAGATATTGGAAGGTCAGGGACCCGAGCCAAGTCTATGGAGAAGCTTTTAGTGAGAATTTACGACCTAAAGAACAGCATACCACGTGCAAGAAACATTGATATTATTCTCAATATGTTTCGTCAATTCAGAACACAAAGAGAGGGGAAAAACAAGTAACAGAAAAGTCCTTAAGAGGTCCAAAATATCAAGTTTTAAATGAAAGAACCCAGAACAATGACATACAAAATAAATAACATACTGTTGATAAGAGAAGCCTTGAGAAAGATTACTATTTAGAAGAATTTCGAACCATGTTCTTGCAAAGGAAGAGGCAGAAATCCATTCTAGAGATCTGGGCTGGAGCTCTGAGGTTTAGTAGGGAACTGTGTATAAATAGAAAAAGCAAAACCAGCACAGTATCTGTAGGAACCTGAGGACTCCTAATGGCCAGAAGACTAGGAGTTGTAATCACCAAGTAGAATGCTAGATTTTAAAAGCTGTATTAGAAATGCCAGATAAAATAGAAGTATTAAAGCTTCTTAAGCAGAAAAAAAAAAAAGGAAGAAAATGAGCCTATAGTTAAGAGTATCAACTTGATGGTCATTTCCTCATTCACCCATTCCATAAACATTCACTGAATGTGTAGAACTTACTGAAAACTGCTTTCAGAACAATAAACACAACAGGCTGGGACTAAGAGATTGGTGGGTGTGATGGTCTTTTTTTTTTTCTTTTTTTTTTTAGGGTCCACCTGTCTAGGCTACAGTCTCCGGTTATTCAATCAAAGGTGAATTTGGGCAAAGGTATTTTTGTAGATGTAATTAAAGTCCATCATCTGTTGATTCTCAGTGAAGGAGATTACCCTAGATAATCTGAGTGGGCCAAATTTAATCAGTTGAAGGGCCTCAGGAATAAAACCTAAGGCTTTTCTGAAGGGGGAAAAAAAACCCCAGTCCCAAATGGTAGCATATTTAAATAAGATTTGTTCCGTTCACTCAATGGAAAATTATCAAGCCTTTAGAACACGTCTGACAGAAAAAAATCAATAGTAACATAAAATGGCTGCAAAATTTTACCATTAATGCCAAGTCAGAATATTTGAGACACTAATTCAGAGTTCAAACCTTTCTGTGAATAGAGCTGGACTTAAAACCTGGGTCAATCACACGTCACCAGTACACCCTTGGCCCATTTATTTAAACTTCCTGAGCCTCCAATCGCACCTCTCCAAGTTAATATTGTTGTTGTTTTAAGATTTTATTTATTTATTTGACAGAGAAACAGCAAGAGAGGGAACACAAGCAGGGGGAATGAGAGAGGGAGAAGCAGGCTTCCTGCTAAGCAGGGAGCCCAATGTGGGCCCCAATCCCAGCCCCCAGGATCATGACCTTAGCTGAAGGCAGACGCTTAACGACTGAGTCACCCAGGAGCCCCTCCAGGTTAATATTGTGAGTAAAAGTGTGGAAAGTGCTCAGCAGTCACCAACAGTATGGAATAAATCTAGTTATCTTTTGTGAATGCACATTTGATATGTGTGTTCATACATATATATGAAAAATACACGCTATGTATAATAGAGCTATACATACAACTAACGCATATATACACACAGAGCACAAGGTGTGTATGTATTACTAATTAAACTAAAAACACATTAGAAGTATTTTCATTTTACAGTGAATACCAAATGTGAATCTCTGGTTAGGTTTGTGAGTTCATTTCATTCAGTCAATAAGTATTCATTAATGTGACTAGAGTCCAGGTACAAAATGCTAAGTACAGGGGAAAGACCAATACATATAACAGCTTTTCTTGTTCTGTTTGTTTTCCAAGTTTTTTATATTGAATTTGAATTATTTTTCAAATACACAAAAAATTATTTTTAAGACTAATGTAACTTCCCACTTATTATGAAAGAATATTAACTTTGTTCTAATGATAGATGTACAGGAAAGAAACACCAAAAAGCAATTATAAGGCCCCTTGTTCCACCCAGGATGAGCCTAAGTCACCCAGAGCCTGCTCTCAAAACAATTGGGATGATTTCTGCTCTAAGGTAAGATAAGCCTCCACCTTCCATCTACACCTTTTGGGCCAGTCCTGCTATTAATTCACTAGGGTCGCCTGATTACATCTCCTTTTATAATAGCCTTCGGAGCTTCATGGACAGATTTCCTGGCCACAAGGCTTCCTGGAAATGTTTTCCAGCAGGATTTGCCTTTACCGAAGCTTATCTCATCTGTGCTAAAGAGGGAGTGTTTATGTGTTTGGCTCAATTACCCATTCCACTACCTTCTGTTTCCTGGCCGAAAGAGGAATTACAAGATATATGATCTGTCTGGCTCTCCTATCGTAGGCACCCTCTGTGTCCTCAATTTCTGTCTCTGTAAAAGGAGCACAATCATGGTCACCCTGCTCGCTCCCCCAAATAAAATACATTAGCAGTAATTAAGTAGGCTTAGGAATGCAAACATACTGTTCTAATCTAAGAGAATGTTATAAATTGTGTGAAGTAACTATGAGCTCATCTCCTTGAAAGCATTTTCCTTTGGGACCATTGTTTCCATATGTTATGAAAAGAAGGATACTACCTGGACCAATTTCATATAGCTATTACAAAGAGTACCTAAAAATGTTATTTTAAACTACTAGAAAATTATCTTCCCCAAAATGTCAGCTTAGCACTTATCAATAGTAATTTGAAATATGCAGGATGTCAGGGTGAACTATGTACTTCCATCCTTACAGATAAAATATACTACCTGAGTTCAAAAGCATTTATTCAAATGCCTCTCCTGAGAGGTTAACAGGGCTGCTGCTGCTAGAACATTCGGTGCACTAGATACAGACCCAAGGAGTTTGTGGCTCTGTTGGAAGATTAAGGACTCTCAGCTCCCCATGTTACTGCCAGCTCCCAGCGTCCTCATCAATCTCTCCAGCAGGCTGTGGGGGTATTGCTTTCTTACTGCAGTTTTATAAACAGGAGGAAGTGAGCTATTGTTGCCACATACACTCAAGCCTTACTACAAAAAAACAAATATTCTGATTCAAACTTTGGAGAATACAAAATTGGCTAAATGCCAAGAAATACAGAAATTAGGTCACTGGGCACCCAGAGAAATGAGTTTCACAAAACAAAACAAAATAAAACCACCAAAACAATGAAACAAAACAAGCACCAGTTTATGCCCCAAGCTCCAGGTGCCAGCTCTCCATGGTGACATCACACAGAGATCAAAGGGACGCTGCAGAGACCACCACAAAGATAATGCATCAGTAGGCATTATTTATTGTTTAAGGTTAGTTGTTTATTCCATTGATGCTGTATTTCTCTTGCTTTCCCTCTGTGCATTTAATTCATGCCAGAATGAATCATTCCTTTCCCCACGGTCTCACGGCAGGTTGTGTGTCCCTCACTCCATCTTGTGTTGTCACCAGTTTATATCAGCTATTCTCCATCTGTTCTCCTCCCTGGCTGTACCCCACACCTACTGGACAACCTCCCACAAAGGTAGACCTCAGTAGTGTACCACACTTACTTCAAAAGCACATTGTAATCTGGGTAACCCTTAATTCCACTCTGACTTTCCCCCCCACCCAAAAAAGTGTTAAAAAAACAAGTGCTGGTCTAGGACAAACAAAAACTAAAAGAAATTGCAAACACCAAATCAACCCTACAAGAACTATTGAAAGGGGATCCTATAAACAAAGATAGAAACTAAAAGTAACACAGATCAGAAAGGAAGAGAGACAATATACAGTAAGAGTCACCTTACAGGCAATACAATGGCACTAAATTCATATCTTTCAATAGTTACCCTGAATGTAAATGGGCTAAACGCCCCAATCAAAAGACACAGGTATCAGATTAGATAAAAAAATAAAATAAAATAAGACCCATCGATATGCTGTCTGCAAGAGACTCATTTTAGACCCAAAGACACCTCCAGATTTAAAATGAGTGGGTAGAAAACCATTTACCATGTTAATGGACATCAAAAGAAAGCTGGGATGGCAATCCTTATTTCAGACAAATTAGATTTTAAACCAAAGACTATAATAAGAGATGAGGAAGGACACTATATCATACTTAAAGGGTCTATCCAACAAGACGATCTAACAGTTTTAAATAGCAATGCCAATTGCTGGGAGCAGGCAGTTATATAAGTCATTAATAACAAAATCAAAGAAACACATTGACAATAATAAAATAATAGTAGGGCACTTTAACAACCCCCTCACTGAAATGGACAGATCATCTAAGCAGAAGATCAACAAGGAAATAAAGGCTTTAAATGACACACTGGACCAGACAGACATCACAGATATATTCAGAACATTCCATCCCAAAGTAACAGAATACACATTCTTCTCTAGTACACATGGAACATTCTCTAGAACAGATCACATCCTGGGTCACAAAGCAGCTCTCAACCAGTACCAAAAGACTGGGATCATTCCATGCATATTTTCAGACCACAGTGCTTTGAAACTAGAACTCAGTCACAAGAGGAAAGTTGGAAAGAACTCAAATACATGGAGGCTAAAGAGCATCCTACTAAAAAAATGAATGGGTTAACCAGGAAATTAAAGAATTTAAAAAATTCATGGAGACAAATTAAAATGAAAACACTATTCAAAATCTTTGGGATGCAGCAAAGGTGGTCCTAAGAGGAAAGTATACAGCAATGTACAAGCCTTTCTCAAGAAACAAGGTCTCAAACACACAATATAACCCTACACCTAAAGGAGCTGGAGAAAGAACAGCAAATAAAGCCTAAACCCAGCAGCAGAAGAGCTGAAATCAATAAAGCCTAAACGCAGCAGCGGAAGAGCTGAAATCAATGAAATAGAAACCAAAAGAATAGTAGAAGATCAATGAAACTAGGAGCCAGTTCTCTGAAAGAATTAATAAGATTAATGAACTCCTGGTGAGACCTACCAAAAACAAAAGAGAAAGGACCAAATTAATAAAATCATGAATGAAAGAGGAAAGATCACAACCAACACCAAAGAAATACAAACAATTATAAGAACATATTATGAACAACTATATGCCAGCAAATTAGACAATCTGGAAGAAATGAATGCATTCCTAGAGATGTAATTACCAAAACTGAAGAAGGAATAAATAGAAAACCTAAAAAGACCCATAACCAGTAAGGAAATTGAAACAGTCATCAAAAATCTCCCAACAAACAAGAGCCCAGGGCCAGATGGCTTTCCAGCAGAATTCTACCAAACATTTAAAGAAGAATTAATATCTATTTTCCTGAAACTATTCCAGAAAATAGAAATGGAAGGAAAACCTCCAAACTCATTATATGAGGCCAGAATTACCTTGATCCCAAAATCAGATAAAGACCCATCAAAAAGGCAAATTATAGACCAATATCCCTGATGAACAAAATTCTCACCAAAATACTAGCCAATAGGATCCACCAGTACATTAAAAGGATTATTCAACACAACCAAGTGGCATTTACTCCTGGGCTGCAAGGTTGGTTCAACATATGCAAATCAATCAATGTGATATAATATATTAATAAAAGAAAGAACAAGAACCACACTATTCTCTCAATAGATGCAGAAAAAGCATTTGACAAAGTACAGCATCCTTTCTTGATCAAAACTCTTCACAGTGTAGGGATAAAAGGTACATACCTCAATGTCATAAGAGCCATGTATGAAAAACCCATAGTGAATATCATTCCCAATGGGGAAAAACTGAGAACTTTTTTCCTAAGGTCAGAAACATGGCAGGGATGTCTACTATCACCACTGCTATTTAACATAGCACTAGAAGTTCTAGCCTCAGCCATCAAGCAACAACAAGAAATAAAATGTATTGAATCAGCAAAGAAGAAATCAAACTCTCACTCTTTGCAGATGATATGATATGTTATGTGGAAAACCCAAAAGACTCCACCCCAAAGCTGCTAGAACTCATACAGGTATTCAGTAAAGTGACAGAATATAAAATCAATGCACAGAAATTAGTTGCACATTATACACCAACAACAAGACAGAAGAAAGAGAAATTAAGGAGTTGATCCCATTTCCAATTGCACCCAAAACCATAAGATACCTAGAAATAAATCTAACCAAAGAGGCAAAGAATCTATACTTAGAAAACTACAGAATACTCATGAAAGAAATTGAGGAAGACACAAAGAAATGGAAAAAGATTCTATGCTCATGGACTAGAAGAACAAATATTGTGAAAATGTCGATGCTACCTGGAGAAATCTACACATTCAATGCAATCCATATCAAAATACCATCATCTTTTTTCACAGAAATGGAACAAATAATCCTAAAATTTGTATGGAACCAGAAAAACCTTGAAAAAGAAAATGAAAGCTGGGGACATCACAATTCTGGACTTCAAGCTCTATTACAAAACTGTAATCATCCAGACAGTATGGTACTGGCACAAAAACAGACACATAGATCAATGGAACAGAAAAGAGAGCCCAGAAATGGGCCCTCAACTCTATGGACCCTCAACTAATCTTCAACAAAGCAGGAAAGAATGTCCAATGGAAAAAAGACAGTCTCTTCAACAAATGGTGTTGGGAAAACTAAACAGCCACATGCAGAAGAATGAAACTGGACCATTTCCTTCCACCACACACAAAAATAGACTCAAATAGAGACAGGAATCCATCAAAATCCTTGAGGAGAACACAGAGCAACCTCTTCAACCTCAGCCACAGCAACTTCTTCCTAGAAACATCACCAAAGGCAAGGGAAGCAAGGGCAAAAATGAACTATTGGGACTTCGTCAAGATAAAAAGCTTTTGCACAGCAAAGGAAACAGTCAACAAAACCAAAACACAAACAACAGAATAGGAGAAGATATTTGCAAATGACATATCAGATAAAGGGCTAGTACCCAAATTTATAAAGAACTTATCCAACTCAATACCCCAAAAATAAATAATCTAATCAAGAAATGGGCAGAAGACATGAACAGACATTTCTCCAAAGAAGATGTCCAAATGGCCAACAGACACATGAAAAAGTGCTCCACGTCACTCGGCATCAGGGAAATACAAATCAAAACCTCAATGAGATACCACCTCATACCAGTCAGAATAGCTAAAATTAGCAAGTCAGAAAACGACAGATGGTGGCAAGGATGAGGAGAAAGGAACCCTCCTACACAGTTGGTGGGAATGTAAGCTGGTGCAGCCACTCAGGAAAATAGTATGGTGGTTCCTCAAAAAGTTGAAAATAGAGCTACCCTATGACCCAGCAACTGCACTACTGGGTATTTACCCCAACAATAAAAATGTATTGATCCAAAGGGGCACGTGCACCCAAATGTTTATAGCAGCAATGTCTACGATAGCCAAACTATAGAAAGAGCCTAGATGTCCATCAACAGATGAACAGATAAAGAAGATGTGGTACCGGGAACACAAGGAATGTGTCTCCCACAGTGTAGCCTAGGGCAGGGTTGGGGTTCTCAGGACGCACAGATTTGTGTCTGCATCACATCACAGTTTTGCTGTGACCGCATGGCCCTAGAGTGGGACCTGAGGAGGGCTTCCTACAGGATAGGCTCTTGGGGGACCATGGCAAGTCCTCCTCAGACCTGAAGGGGTGCATAGATGTGTTAGAGGAATTGCTGTGTACTCTACTGGAACAATTTGGTATGGGTGTCGCCATCATGGTCGGGGCAGTGGGTGATTAAAGGGATAACGCACACACACCCCACCCTCCATGAGTTTGAACCCTGGGGAAATCTGCATTAATGTCCTTTGCCCTTGAAATTCATTATTTAAATCTGAAGTAGATGCATTATAATAGCTGTTTATTAAAGTACAATATTAGGGCCCCTAGCTCTAATTTTACTGATAGGCTTTGAAATGAATTTTGGGATCACAAGGTATAAGTGAAAAGATCACACAGCCCTCTGGAAAAAAGCAATGCAAGGTTGGGGTAATTTAGGGACATCAGCCTTTAACAGTCTTGGTGCTACTTACTCTGCAAAGAACTCCATGGGACTTTTTTTTTTCCTTTTGATGTGGACCATTTCATTCTGTGCTCCTTTTTCCGACTCAGTGTATTTTATAATGATATCCATCATGTCTGTTTGTCAGTTTATGGCAGCTTAAAAAATCGCCTCAAGGCCAGTAATGAGAAGAAATCTTTCCCACTTCCTCTAGATTGTTTTATGTGCTTCACAGTTTTCTGCACCAAATAATAAAAAATAACATTGCTTTTGAAACTGTCCTGTATCTTGCCTCATTTTCTCCTCCTTTTAATCCTTTATGGTTTATTTCCCTTTGCTTTACTATGTTTATTCTACTGTGCTTTTGTTCATAATTAACAAGATATAAAAGATACGAATACATTCTCAAAATGGAATGTTTTCTAAAGACCTTATTTCAGCCAGTATTTAATCTAACATAAAGAAAATTATCTGGAGTTTTAAAAAATATATACTTCTATATATAAAAAAGTTATATAGAGAAATATATATAATATTTCTTTATAAATATATAACACATATATCTTTAACAAGATAGTCCACACTTGAAGAACTGATCTGTGAAATACAGAAATCAATACATGCTAGCGATGAGGATAGACGCTTAGCTGAGTTCTCAAGAAACTGCTCGCTAACTTCAATATGGAAAGAAACTTATAGGTTCCTTGGTTCCATTATACTACCACTTGGAACTGACAGTGAGTCTTGGAAAGGTCCATTGTTCCTGGTGCCATCAGAAATATAATGCTGATGATCAGGAGAACTTGAAGGATTTTCCAGGATAGTAAGTCTTTTACCCTATTTTTTTTTTCCATCTTAAATCCCTGCCTATCTAACAAAGCAAGTTGCCCATGATTCCATACTTGGATTATCATTTAGCAGTACCTGGTCTTTCCCAAAACATCATTGCCATTTCCATTCTATCATAAAAAGCTTCAAGCTACCTTCTGGAGTCAGGAGACAGGTATGCAGTAAAATATTCCTGGACAAATATTTTCTAAAGGGTATTTCTAGATCTTCCCTTTTCTGAGAATTATCTGTAGTTAGCATGTTTCACCAGCTATTGATTCTCAATTACCCAGCACTTAACGGAGGATATCCGGAAATTTGGTCTTTCGTGACTGAAAACGGTGTATAAGCAAAATTTATTTGCGCTTTTGACCTCAACCTATATTGACCTGAAGGAATGAATGAATGGTAGATGGATGGATGGATGGAGAAATAAACACAGGGACACAGAGATGGAGGAAAGAGGTTTAACTGCTCTTCTTGAAAATATACATATTATATATTCTTAGATCAGATTAATAGAACAAATTACCATGGACAGGGTGGCTTAAACAACATTTACTTCTCACAGTTCTGGAGAGAAGAAAGTCTAAGATCAAGGCACCAGTCACCCCAGTGTCTGGTGAGAGCCGCAATCCTGTTTTGCACATGGCCCCCTTCCCACTGTGTCCTCACATGGTGGAAAGAGAACTAGCCATCCCTCTGGCCTCTTCTGATATGGCATGAATACCACTCATGAGGGCTCCACCATCATGACCTAAGGACCTCCCAAAGGTCCTATCTCCTAATACAGATCAGAATTAAGGTTTTAACATATGAATTTTGAGGGGACAAAAAAGGACCATTACTATATATAATGTAACATAACAACATATATGTAAAGCCTTTTATTCTCAGCTCTGAAACATTTTGGGAAAACTGAGGCTATTTAGTAGTTCATGCATCCACTCACCATGTTTTAGTACAGCTGACTCTTGAATACACGGAGGTTAGGGCACTGACCCCCCCTTTTGTGGTTGAAAACCCACATATAAGTTTTGACTCCCCCAAACTTTAAGTACTAACAGCTTACTATTGACCAAAAGCCTTACTGGTACATTAGACAGCTGATTACCTCGCATTTCGTAGGGCACCAGGGTGGCTCAGTCAGTTAAGTGTCCGACTCTTGATTTTGGCTCAGGTCATGATCTCAGGGATTTAAGATCCAGCCCCACGTCAAGCCCTGCCTTAGGTTCTGTGCTCATCATGGAGTCTACTTAGGATTCTCTCTCTCCCTCTCCTTCTGTTCCTCCTCCCCATCTCGAACATGGGTGCTCATGCTCTCCTTCTCGAAATAAATAAACAAACGAAATCTCTTAGAGAATACACATATTTTGTATTTGTATTATGCTGTGTTACTATATTATTACTGTATTCTTACAGAAAAGTAGGCAGGAGAAAAGAAAATATCATTAAGAAAGTCACAGGGAACAAAAACTACACTTACAGTATTGTGCTGTAAAAGAAAATCCATGTACAAGTGGGTAAGTTCAAGCTCACTGCTGTTCAAGGATCAACCGTACTTCTTGGCCTCTCTCCTTTTCCTCCACTTTCCTTCATCTCAATTCCCCCCAACCAAACACACACAAAAATTCCTCTCCATATATTTCATCTTAGTAAAGAGGAAATGTGCTTTTCCTTTCCAAAGGAAACTTCTCTGTATGTGTGTATTCGTGTCAGCAGAGTTGACCGAAAGGAACTGAGGTCACTGCCATCAGAAAACCGTGGCAACCTGTCAGGGACTGCCACACACCCACAGCCGCAGGACATAGTAAGCCCCTCTGTTGGATGCTTTTACTCACATTAAAAACAGGAGATTCCAGGCAATTTATGACTTTAGAAGACCCAATACTAATTGCTCATTTTCCTTGCTTTGGGGCTCCATCTTCTCTCGGACACAGGCTTTCAGGTGGTTGGTCCTGAGGTCACTCCACGTGGGTCATCAGCCGCTGTGCCCCTCCCTTCCACCTGTGATCACCTTCCACCTGTCTTATTCCTCACAAAATCACCCCAGCTGAAGCACTCCCAACAGATCCACGGAGGCTGGATAGGTGTTCACTGAGGAAATGTCTCCGTACTGGGGATACTGGGACCACTGGATGGAAAAAGTGAAGCAGATTATTTTTTTCAAGGGCTTTGTCTTTATGTCCTGAGGCTCCACAAGTGAGCTTTGTGAACTCTTCTCACGCTTACTGAAACAAAGAATCCTTCACTTGTGTGTTCTCTCTCGTGGGTCAGTGTAATGGCAGTAACAGTCCAGTGAAACTTGAGGTTAAGGCATCATCTCCTAAAGGCATTTACATTTCAGACTGTCTCTAGATAAAAGCAGCACTGCTCCTTGGGGATACTAGTAACAATAATATAATAATAATTACAGCTATCATCGAGAATCTATTATTTACCCCACATTGTCTGCTAGGAACTGAATGTTCATGTCACCTTCCAACTTCACATACCGCGGCCCTAAACTGCAATGTGGTACTTGGAGTTGGGGCTACTGGGAGGTAATTAGGGTTAGAGCAGGTCATGAGCATAGGCCCTCATGATGGGATTAATGCCCTTATAAAAGGGGGATCCCTCTCCCTCCCCATCCCTTGCCCCTACCCCTCCCTTTCCTGAATCCACCCAGTCTATAGTAATTTAGGATAGCAAAGCCCAAACAAGCTAAGACACTGTCCTAAGCAGTTACTACTCACAATGAAATAGGTATGAAAACTAAGGCACAAGCAACATAATTTACTTGTGCAAAGTTGCAGCTTGTTAAGTAGAAGAGCCAAGATTCAGAGACAGGCATATGCTTACAACCATGACGAACAGTGGGGATGGCAGCACCTGGGGTCCTCGGTTAGGTTTCAGGGACATTGAGGTTGTGTGTGTATGGAAGAGGTTCTCTGGAGAATGCTCTTGGAACAACACGTGTGAGGGAGCACGGAAAGCAGGGCTGAGAAGAGGGAGACACTGAACAGCTAGGCAGTCAGAGCAGAAGCCTTAGCCCATGTGATGAGTAACACCAGAGCTAGGATGATCCTTTGAAGATGTCCCGAAATGAAGGAAGGACTCCAAGATTATAAGCTCCCGTCCTTCACTGACCCACCACTGGATGTGGGCTATCTCTGGTGATGGGGTATGCTCTTGAGTGGTGCAGGACCCTTTGGTGGAAGCAGGGCTTGTGTGAGGAGCCATCAGCAGCCATCAGCAGCCAATACTCCCAGGAGGCAGGAGTAATGAATCTTCTATCAATGAAGGAGTGACCTTGGGGGTACACCTGCAGCATCACCAGCCCCTGGGGCCATGAAATGGGATATTTTACCAAATCAAAGAGATTAAGGCAAGATGCTCCTCATGAAACACTGATAGATCATGCATTCTTTTTTTTTTAAGCTTTATTTAAACATATAATGTAACCCCACCACCCTCTCCCAACCCCTCTCCCCTCCACCCCCCTCAGTTTGTTTTATGACATTAAGAGTCTCTTTTGGTTTGTCTCCCTCCCGATCCCATCTTGTTTCATTTTTACTTTTCCTATCACCTTAACTCCCACCCCCGTTGCATCTCCACTTCCTCATATCAGGGAGATCATGTGATAGTTGTCTTTCTCCAGTTGACTTATTTCGCTAAGCATAATACACTCTAGTTCCATCCATGTCGTCGCAAATGGTAAGATTTCATTTCTTTTGATGGCTGCATAGTATTCCATTGTATATATATACCACCTCTTCTTTATCCATTCATCTGTTGATGGACATCTAGATTCTTTCCATAACTTGGCTATTGTGGACATTGCTGCTATAAACATTCGGGTACACGTGCCCCTTTGGATCACTATGTTTGTATCTTTAGGGTAAATACCCAGTAGTGCAATTGCTGGGTCATAAGGTAGCTCTATTTTCAATTTTCTGAGGAACCTCCATGCTGTTTTCCAGAGTGGTTGCACCAGCTTGCATTCCCACCAACAGTGTAGGAGGGTTCCCCTTTCTCCACATCCTCGCCAGCATCTGTCATTTCCTGACTTGTTCATTTTAGCCATTCTGACTGGTGTGAGGTGGTTATCTCATTATGGTTTTGATTTGTATTTCCCTGATGCCCAGTGATGTGGAGCACTTTTTCATGGGTCTGTTGGCCATCTGGATGTCTTCTTTGCAGAAATGTCTGTTCATGTCCTCTGCCCATTTCTTGATTGGATTATCTGTTCTTTGGGTGTTAAGTTTGCTAAGCTCTTTGTAGATTTTGGATACTAGCCCTTTATCTGATATGTCGTTTGCAAATATCTTTTCCCACTCTGTCAGTTGTCTTTTGGTTTTGTTGACTGTTTCCTTTGCTGTGCAAAAGCTTTTGATCTTGATGAAGTCCCAATAGTTCATTTTGTCCCTTGCTTCCCTTGCCTTTGGCGTTGTTCCTAGGAAGAAGCTGCTGCGGCTGAGGTCGAAGAGGTTGCTGCCTGTGTTCTCCTGAAGGATTTTGATGGATTCCTTTCTCACGTTGAGGTCCTTCATCCATTTTGAGTCTATTTTCGTGTGTGGTGCAAGGAAATGGTCCAATTTCATTTTTCTGCATGTGGCTGTCCAATTTTCCCAACACCATTTGTTGAAGAGGCTGTCTTTTTTCCATTGGATGTTCTTTCCTGCTTTATCGAAGATTAGTTGACCATAGAGTTGAGGGTCTATTTCTGGGCTCTCTATTCTGTTCCATTGATCTATGTGTCTGTTTTTGTGCCAGTACCATACTGTCTTAATGATGACAGCTTTGTAGTAGAGCTTGAAGCCTGGAATTGTGATGCCACCAACTTTGGTTTTCTTTTTCAATATTCCTTTGGCTATTCGAGGTCTTTTCTGGTTCCATATAAATTTTAGGATTATTTGTTCCATTTCTTTGAAAAAATTGGATGGGATTTTGATAGGCATTGCATTAAATGTGTAGATAGCTTTAGGTAGCATAGACATTTTAACAATATTTATTCTTCCAATCCATGAAAAAAAAACATTTTTCCATTTCTTTGTGTCTTCCTCAATTTCTTTCATGAGTACTTTATAGTTCTCTGAGTATAGATTCTTTGCCTCTTTGGTGAGGTTTATTCCTAGGTATCTTATGGTTTTAGGTGTAATTGTAAATGGGATTGACTCCTTAATTTCTCTTTCTTCTGTCTTGTTGTTGGTGTAAAGAAATGCAACTGATTTCTGTGCATTGATTTTATATCCTGACACTTTACTGAATTCCTGTACAAGCTCTAGCAGTTTTGGAGTGGAGCCTTTTGGGTTTTCCACATATAGTATCATATCATCTGCAAAGAGCGATAGTTTGACTTCTTCTTTGCCGATTTGGATGCCTTTAATTTCTTTTTTTTGTCTGATTGCTGAGGCTAGGACTTCTAGTACTATGTTGAATAGCAGTGGTGATAGCGGACATCCCTGCCGTGTTCCTGACCTTAACGGAAAAGCTCTCAGTTTTTCTCCATTGAGAATGATACTTGCCGTGGGTTTTTCATAGATGGCTTTGATAATATTGAGGTATGTGCCTTCTATCCCTACACTTTGAAGAGTTTTGATTAGGAAGGGATGTTGCACTTTGTCAAATGCTTTTTCAGCATCTATTGAAAGTATCATATGGTTCTTGTTCTTTCTTTTGTTAATGTACTGTATCACATTGATTGATTTGCGGATGTTGAACCAACCCTGCTGCCCTGGAATAAATCCCACTTGGTCGTGGTGAATCATCCTTTTAATGTACCGTTGGATCCTATTGGCTAGTATTTTGGTGAGAATTTTCGCATTTGTGTTCATCAAGGATATTGGTCTGTAATTCTCTTTTTTGATGGGATCCTTGTCTGGTTTGTGGATCAAGGTGATGCTGGCCTCATAAAATGAGTTTGGAAGTTTTCCATTTCTATTTTTTGGAACAGTTTCAGGAGAATAGGAATTAATTCTTCTTTAAATGTTTGGTAGAATTCCCCTGGGAAGCCATCTGGCCCTGGGCTTTTGTTTGTTGGGAGATTTTTGATGACTGTTTCAATCTCCTTACTGGTTATGGGCCTATTCAGGTTTTCTATTTCTTCCTGGTTCAGTTTTAGCAGTTTATAGGTCTCTAGGAAAGCATCCATTTCTTCCAGATTGTCGAATTTGTTGGCATAGAGTTGTTCATAATATGTTCTTATGATTGTTTGTATTTCTTTGGTGTTGGTTGTGATCTCTCCTCTTTCACTCATGATTTTATTTATTTGGGTCCTTTCTCTTTTCTTCTGGATAAGTCTGGCCAGGGGTTTATCAATCTTATTAATTCTTTCAAAGAACCAGCTCCTAGTTTCATTGATTTGTTCTATTGTTTTTTTGGTTTCTATTTCATTGATTTCTGCTTTGATCTTTATTATTTCTCTTCTCCTGCTGGGTTTAGGCTTTCTTTGTTGTTCTCTCTCGAGCTCCTTAAGGTGTAGGGTTAGGTTGTGTATTTGAGACCTTTCCTGTTTCTTGAGATAGGCTTGTATCGCTATATATTTTCCTCTCAGGACTGCCTTTGTTGTGTCCCACAGATTTTGGACCGTTGTGTTTTCATTATCATTTGTTTCCATGGTTTTTTTCAATTCTTCTTTAATTTCCTGGTTGACCCATTCATTTTTTAGAAG
>RCUC01128438.1:0-99537 GCA_003697995.1 Taxidea taxus jeffersonii | reverse complement strand
CCCGGCCCCAAGCACAGACACGCGGCTCAGGAGGACAGTTCGGCTTTATTGTGCAGGGACCTCCGCGCGCGGCCCGGACGCCGGCCGGCGAGGGCTTCTCTGCCGCCGGGCGCGTCCTTCGGGAGAGGGCGACGGGGCCCGCGGCCGAGCGCTAGCGCACCATGTACTCCTTGCGCTTATGCAGCCGCACTTGGCAGAAAGAGAAGCCTCCGAGCAGGAGGTAGAGGCCCGCGGCGATGAAGCAGTTGTAGCTGACCCGCTCGTACAGCTCATATATTTTCTGGGGGTCCTTCCTGCGGCGGCGTTGGTGCGCAAGGGTCAGCGGCCCTCCCCGCGGCCGGCCTTTCCCGGGCGCGCCGGGCCCGCTCCGCCCTCAGCGCTTTCACCCGCGATACTCGAGCTTCCTCCCAACCCTCGGGGCGAGCTCCGGGGTCGCATGCCCCGGCGGGAGGGGGACGGCGGCCCGGGGCGCTCGAGCAAAATCCCGAAGCGGCCGCACCTGGGCTGGGGAGGGCCGCGGGGGCCGACTCCGAGCGCGCCCAGGGGAAGAGCTCGCGCACTCGGCTCTGGAGCCTCGGGGCCCGGGCACCCGCCCCCCGGCCCCCCGGCCCCCCGCAGCTGCCCGCCCACGACTCAGGGCCTCTCCCACCCGACTACTTACTCAAGATCCTTCTCGGTGAAGGGGACGTCCTCGATCAGCACGGCCGAGTGGACATTGAAAAAGATTCCGAGCATGATCTGCAAAGAGGCAGCGGACAGGTTCCCCGAGCCCCGGCCCCCAACCTGGTCGCTCTCCACGCCCCTCCTCTTCTAATGTGGCCCCCGGAACGCGCTGGGGCTGCGGCGGCTGCTGCTTGGCTCGGCCTCGGTCGGCAGGGCTGGGGTGGGCGCCGGGAGGGACGACTCGCCCCGCAAGGGCGGACCAGTGAGCCAGCCACGCTGCCCTCCTCTCCCGAGGCGTCGCTGGCACGGGGCAGGGAGGCGGGGGTCCGGGGAATCACGTACTTCTCCCAGAGCGAGGCGGTCCTCCCGGGAAACAAGGCCGCGGCTGCCCGTGTCGGGAGCCAGCGCTCCCTTTCCCCGCTGCCCTCCACTCAGCGCAGGCATCTCTCAAGGGCCCAGCAACCCTCCCTCTGACCTCCAGGGCTCCCCAGATCTACCAGCCGCCGCCGTTCCAAGCTCCGGCTCCCCCAGCCCCGCCCGCTCGAGCTCCCCATCTCTCTGTCTCAGTTGTCTCCTCCCCGGCGGCCCGCCTGCGATGTCGCCGGCCCGGAGTCCCCCAGCCTTCCAGTGCTCCAACCCCGGGGCCCCTCGGGCCCTGTCGGCCGTCGCCGGGCGGTCCCTCACCAGCATGATCACTCCCCAGGCGCTGAGGACGATGCCGCAGGCGGCCAGCTTGGGCCCACAGCACAGAAGCGACGCCATGAAGAAGGGGGTCGGGGAGCTCCCAGCGGCGGGCGGAGCGGGAAGGCGGCGAGAGGAAGGCCCGGAGGCGCCCGGGGAGAGCGAGCAGGACTCGGGGGCTCGCGCCGCGGAGGGGGCGTGGCCTCGGGCCCCAACCATCGCGCGGGGGGGGCCGCCGGGGACCGCGGGGCGCGTCCGGCCCTCCCTGGTCTCCGGCGGGGGCAGGCGGCGTGTGAGGCCGAAGCAGCCCCTCGGCAGCCCCTTAGGCCCCTTGTAGCTGGGGCGCGGGGCTGCAGCAGCAGCGCCTCCCGTTTCTTGGGGGAATGGAAGGACCCAGCGCGCCACGTGACCGCCCAGGCGAGTCACGTGACGGGCCGCAGGCGCCGGGCCTAGGGGGGAGGAGCTGTGGCGGCCGGGCGGCCGCGGCGCGGGGCTGCTCGGTGCGGAGAGGCACGCAGCGGGCCGGCTTGGCCCTCCGACGTCGTAGTCTCGGGTGCTGCCCGGGACGGGGTCGTGGTAGGTGAGACACGGAGGTTTGCGGCGAGGAAGAACGCCCCTGTGTCCCGTCCCCTCACCCCTGCCCTGGCACAGCTGTTGCGGCGGGGATCAGGTCGCCGCGGGTCCCTCGCCCCGGACCGCCCCGTGAAGTGCCATTTTGTTACCGAGCGCAGAAGGCTGCATGGCCTTGGAGGCCGAGTCCGGACGCGTGCGGGCGCTAGGGAGAGTGCGGGGGGCAGAGCCGGAGAGCGGGTGGCGAGGGACAGCCGCGTGGGACGGGAGTGACGCGCAGCGCAGTCGCTGTGCCTCCCGCGCGCGCCGAGGAAACCGGCCCCGGGCCCTCCGGATAAGGGAGGGCGCACAGCTTTTGAAACTATGAATAGGTCACCCTCGGGGGGGGGGGGTTGGTATACTTCAGCGGTGAGAGGCCGCTTTGTGATGATCGTTTAGGGAAGTCGGGCGTTGGAAGAATACAGTTGTGCGCTGAGCTTTCTGTACACGCTCTAGTGAGGACAGCGACCACAGCATGGTCGAGAGGGGTCGTTTGCATCCCAAGACCCCAGAACCGCACAAGGACACACTAGTCAGCAATGGACATGACTCTGTAGCGTTTATTCCCATGTATTTCATGCTTATTGTTCTTAAACAGGTTGGGAGAGAGAACTTGGACCCAGGGAAGCACATATAGACTCCAGGATCCTATGGTAGGGGCGGGAAGGGGGCCCTGGGGCAGGAATCTCAGGTCTCCTTAGCTGGAGACTGCTGGGGTAGGGGGGGGTGTGGGGGGAGGAGGAAGCCATCCAGGGATGGCAGGTTTTTGTTCACCCCAGGAACACCATTCTTACTGGAGGACTTTTGGGGTCTGTGTGTGAATAGGGGGAACAGGGTGGAGGGAATGTTGCCAAAGCAAAGAGTCATGAAGGTTTAGGTTGGCCACCGGTGCAGGGAATCTAGCTCCTGGGAAAGGAGAATTAGTTGAGGTAGTTGATTTATGCAAGAAATCTTCCCCATCCCCCCTCAGAGCATCCTCTGGCTGTTTGGCAAGTAGGTCCAGTGCCTCAGGCTAATGCCGGGTAACCTGGTGCGAGGACTGCCCCCGAGGGTCAGATCCAGCCCACAGCCTATGCCTGTGCCTGTGCCTCTCGCAAAGCGCAGGTCCTCTTTGCATATTTAAACCGTGGACCAAACCAAAGGAAGAAGAGTATTTTGTGACACATTTCACTGCTCTTAAGTAGTTTTTTATGGGAACACGGTCACACTCCTTAACTTCCGTATCGTCTGGTGGCTGCTTCTGTGCTCTATCGGGAAAGCCAAGTAGTTGGGACAGAGACGACGCAGCCTTACAAAGCCTCAAATATTTATCATCTGGCCCTTTATGGAAAAGGTCTGCTGCCCTCCCTGGGCGAGGGGGATACCGACATAGGGGATTTCGTTGGGGGAGAAAATAGAGCTTTAGCCGCAGAGACTCTGGAAACCATGACATTCAAACTGGAATGTTAGTACTGGAGCTGATCTGAAGTCTTGCAGGTGGGGATGCCACAGGCCTCAGATAGTGATGCTGTTCTCTACGCGGCTGGGCTTCAGGTAGTCATAGGGCAGGTCGAGTCGCTCATTCCGGGTTGTAATCTCTCTTTCTAGGTTTTCCAAATCTGTTTGGAATTGGTTTAATACCGCCTTGGCCTTGGGACTTGAGAAATACTTTTCTTTGTGATGCCCCAGAGGCACCTAGGAAAGGACAAAGGATCCAACAGTTTCTAGTCCAGAGGCAGAAGCAGGGAGGGCCTAGCCCTTGTTCCGTTGTTTCCCTTCCAACCGTAATTTCCCTTTCCCCAGAGTCCCCTCTTACCATGTCTGGCTGGCGGCGACCCAGATGCCATGTGATGGTCATTTGAAGACAGGCCTGTCGGACATCAGGTAGCGAAGCCATCACCGTGGCCATTGTCACTTCTTCCTTGGAGGTGGGTGGGGGCATCCGCATTGTGCATGGGGCGTTAGGGACCCAGGCATACCAGTCCATCTGGGGGAAGAAACTGCAACCCTAGGATCCTGAGACTTATGCTTTGAACCCCTGTCTTTCCCTTAGGAATCCCAAGGTCCAGACGCTTGCCTTCAGGGACCTGGGCTTTCGGCTCTCATACCTGGCCCTGGTTGATGGCCCCGTGCTGAGCAGTGCATGTGAAGACACACATAGTAAGGAAATGGCAGAGTTGCTTCTGAGACCGGAAGGAGACGGGGAAACCTGGCAGAGAGGAACAGGATTTAGGGGCTCCAGTGCGAAGAGGAGAGAAATGCAGGTGGTCGCCTTGGGGGTGTCTACACCAGCCGCGCTCAAACTGCATGAGTCCATTTAGGTGTGGCTCTCTCAAAGCGTGGTACAGAAATGTATTTGCTCCTTTCTATGGTTTTCTTCATGTTTTCTCTTCTCTAGTTCGCTTTACTGCCAGAATATAGTGTACAACGCACACAGCACACGGGATGGGGTGAATTGGCTCTTTATATCATTGGGAAGGCTTCCAGTCAACAGTAGACTCTTAGTAATTAAGTTCTTCAGGAGTTGAAAGTTATAGGCAGATTTTTGACTCCTCGGGGTGTGTGGGGAAGGGTCAGCACCCCTAAGCACCCCCCACCCGCCCCGCACTGTTTTAGGGTCCATTGTATTTTGGCCTTGATGGGTGTCTATTCATTTATTTATTCAAATATGTTGGCATTAGACCTGGGTTTCAGTTCAGGTTCAAGCAATATAATCTGGGTGTCTTGGGCTGATCACTTAACCTCTCTGAAGTTCCATTTCTTTGCTTATAAAATGTGGGTGATACCGTATTGAAATCACCTCGTACGTAACAAAGGCTCGGTAAATAATGATTATTGTTATTATGGAAGGCTTGGGGGCTGAAAAGCTCTGAGTGCTCAAATACCTTCTGCCTCAAAAAGTGGTTAAGAACTTAGGGACGTTTCCTCCTGTTCCTAATAGAGGATTGTAAGTGCCTGAGTTATAAAGGGAGGAGCAGAGGAAGTCATGTATTTATAGTGTCACAGCCAAGAGAGGCTTTCCACAAAGGTTATCTCAGGCCACTGATTCTCCAGTGGAGATGGTGACTTAGAGCCACTAATCCTATGGGTTAAGTGGAACAAACATAATCACTCCCGTTCTACCAATTAAAAACAAAAATCAAAGAAGAGAGAGAGAGAACTACTTGTCAGGATCACATGGTCCGGAAAAGGCAGAGGCTGACCTTGAACTCGGGTTCCTGACTGCTACTCTCAAGCTGTTTTTAATTTTAGCACACTTCCTCTAAAAAGGCTGTTGGGAAAATTAGGCAGAGTGTGTGATGAGAACCAAGGCGAGGGGAGGAAGAGAGAATGAGAGGCAGTTGGTGAAGATTAAAGCTGACACGTGAATGTTTATTTTTGTTTCCCCAAGGTAGAGAGTGGCTGGGGAGAAGCTGAGCAGGGAGAGAGAGGAAGAAGGGACTTCCGGGGGCCTGGGGGACCTAAGAGACAATTCTGAGGTGTCCAAGACAAAGTTTGGGCCCAGAAGGGTGAATGCAGGTGTTGGTTTATCACTGGCCGCATCCCCGGGGCCTGGCTCTCCCCAGTAAACATCTGGAGTTGTCCCAGAGAGCCAGAGGTGCTGGCATGTACCCCAAGAATGGTCTCAAGCTGCCCCCGCAGGCTCATGTGTGCGAGAGAGGGAAGGGTGAGCCAAGCAAGAGCTCGAGAAAGGCTGTTCCTTCCCCAGAGGTTAAAATGCAGGTGGGGGTGCTCCCGGTCTAGCCAGATCCTACCCGAGGGAAGGGGGGACTGGACTGGCCCCAGAAATGTGGCCCCGAAGGGCCATGCACAGGGTCCCAGTTGGTATGAACCTAGTATAGTACTAAGTTGGGACGGGACGGGATTTAGGGCAGTGTGGGACATGCGCTGTGTGCCCTGGACGTGTGTGTGTGCTGGACAGTGGCAGGTGGGAGAGGCAGGGAGGGAAAGCAGCTTGGGACATCATGGGCCTTGCTGGAAGCTCTTCCCGTGTATCTCTATCCTCACGTGAGAAAACACAACCAGGAGGAGAACAGGAGCCCCAGTGGAGCCTGGGCAGATCCCGCCTTGGCTGCGGTTCTGGTCTTATGGGGACCCATGCTTGAGCCCCACGATGTGCCTGGGGCTTGGGGATGGCAGTAGAGGGTGATGGCCAGGGTCTCCGAGGAGGACAGCCCCCAGGTATCTAGAAGCGGCTTGAGTCTTAGGAGGTGGGAACGGGATTGAGATGCTACGCACGTGGCTGGAGAGGGAGATGGGATGCGGGGTTGGGGTCTTGAGCCCAGAGGGGCAGAGCGGCCCAAGGGCCCCCATCCCTGGGGAAGGGTCCTACCTCGGTCCTGGGCCTGGCCCAGCCCCACCTCAGTGATCTCCCGACACCAGGCCTGCAGCTCCGGGTCCCCTCTCACAACGTCGTCCCTGTGGTAGAAGAGGTGGACGATGCCTTCCACGTACCTGCCGGCGGGGAGAAGGGAGGTGAGCTTCCCGTGAGAAGAGCCTCGACTGCTTGCCTGTGGCCTGGGCCCAGCTGACTCCCGCCGGGGACAGATCTTACAAGACTCGTCTTTGGGGACATTCCTTAGCTCCTTCTAATAAACACGAGTTTAGAAAGGAAGGAAGCATCTGAAGGCTTTGTTGTAAGAATTCTGGCCCCATGGCTGAAAGGTGTCCTTTCTGGCAAACTCCCTGACCCCCACCAGGCCCTGGGACCCCGCGGTTTGCCCACCAGTGGCTTCACCTGCCCGTACTTCCTGTCTCAGTCTCCCCATCTTCAGACCCTCCCTGCTGCCTCCTGACTCTTCCCCCTCGGCCCAGGATCGAGTTCCGGCCCCTCCGGTTGGGCCCTCCTTGCTTCCACGAGGGATTTGGCCCCGTGCTGAGGTCAGGTGGGAGCCCCGCTCTCCCCCTCCCTGGCCCCGCGCCCGCCATCACCCACCGGGCGATGATCCCCCAGAGCCGTAAAGCGTCATGGGCGTAGAGGGCATTTGGGATTCCCAGCAGGCCCCGGTCAGCCAGGTCGTCGGGGGGACAGAGGGAGCAGTAGGTCAGCTGAGCCATGGCCCGACGCAGCAAGTGCACGTGGCCACCTCCGCCCGTGCTCACCGCCTGTGACCGCAGAGAGGGCAGAGTGGGCGTGAGCCACAGGACGGAGCCCAGCGAGAGGGGCTCAGGTGGGGTTGCTCATTGGCAGATGTGGGGGGAAGGGACAGGCTCATGGGTTTAAGGGCCAGGACACTCCCCCAGGTCGGTCTGGGATCCTGAAAGTGGCAGGACGTCCCAGAGAGCTGGGTGACGAGCAGCTCCGCCCCTGCAAGGCCCTGTTACCGCCTCACCTTATCAAATATTCCTCCTTCTGAGATGAGCTGGGATCTGGCCCGGGTGTTGATTTCCAAGGTGTAGCGGATGTGCGGGATCAGGAGCTGGGGTGGAGGGGGTGGGGGGTGGTTATGGAGGCCACGCGGGGTCCTGCCTCACGGGGCATGGCGCCGGGCCTGGAGCCATCTCCCCTCTGGAGGCTCTCGCTGCCGGCGCCTGGCCCCGCAGGTCTGGTCTTCTGCTGCTCCCCTCACTCCTGGCTCCCTCTCCTGCTCCTCACTGCCCCCTACTGCCCATCAGGCTGTACTAGAGCACTCGCTTGGGCGCTCGTGCAGGGGGGCAGGCCCTCTGAGTGTTGGTCTGTGTCAGCATCCCTCCCTGCATCTGCGCACTGGGGGTGATGACCGGGCCTCCCGTCTCAGGGGCTGCAGCGCGCCGGCCGTCGGGCCCCCATGGAGCCCCTTGTGCCGGAGCCGTTCCCACTTGTCTCTGTTCCCACCTTGAGCGCTAGTGTCAAGAACCAGCCCTGTGATGGACCGTGCGCTTCTGTCCTTCACGTCCTCACAGCTGAAGCTGTCCTCTGGCCGCTTCCCCGTCGGGGGCTGCGGTGCGAGGCACCTTTTGGGGGCGGGTGCCGTGAGTCCCTTAGCGGGGGCCCCACTGAGCCTCCTGCTGACCCCACAGAGGGACTGACATCAGACCTGCGCCACCCCGCGCTGGGCGGTCAGATCCCTCTGTCGTACAGCTCTAGCACGCACTCTCCTACTAGCTGTGGGGGAAGGCCGTCTGATCCTCGCAGGAATGCCTTTCACCCCTGGCTGTCTTGCCTTATTTACACCCAGCGTCTGTGTGGCCGACACGCAGTGCTGCTGTCTGTGGTGTAGGTGCCGCGCTCAGAGAATGACCCAAGCGGGGCCTCCGGGGTCAAGATGTGAAGGCAGTTTGCATTGGCCTGAAACTTCCAGAAAGTTCCTGAGAGACGCCGAGTGTCCTGGAAAGCCCAGAGTCCACGGGAGCAGAGTGGCTACCTGAGGACAAGCAGCCCCTAATGACAGGACGGGAGTGGTCCCTGCAAGAACTACGGGGTTTCGTAGCTTTTAGCCAGTGTCATGCGACTGTGTTCTCATTCTGTCCTTTCACAACCCCGCCGTGGAGCTCAGGATTCTGGATGTGCACCCCAGCATCCGAGGCCAGCGCCAGCCCGCGCACGGAATCTTTGTGAGCGAGCAGACTTTGCTCCCCCGTGGGACTGATCACAGCTCAGCCGTCTGCTCTGGGACAAAGGTGGGGACAGGGCTGACCTCGTGATGGGGGAGCGTGGGCACGAACAGAAGCCTAACCTGGTCCCGAGGACCAGAAGATTGTGACGCAAGAGCACCCTGAGAGCCATAAAATCCGTCTGGTCTGTGTTTTCCCAGACTCAGAGGGGCCACGGCTACTGGTGGCCAGGCTTGGGGGCGGGGGTGCCGGGAAGCCCCCAGCTGAAACCCCGCTGCTGGAACTCGTGTGCGTATCTTGCCAACATTTCTGCTCCTGGCACCTAAAATAGAAGCCCTGCTCTTTGCTTCCAGACTGGCTCTCCTCCCAAGTGGGCTGTTTCTGGCAATCACCCTGGATTTGTCCCTTCTCGGCCGTGTCCCTGTGCAAGATGTCGGGGACATTTTTACGCAACTGCGAGTCTTACTTTGCTACCTTCTGCTTAGCAGTGGATACTGAGCTCACTCTTTTATCAGATTTCAGTATTTCTAGGTCTTTGCCACACCCCCAGCTTGTGGGCTACCGGATGCGGCCACAGCATGGCCCTCTGGCCTTTCTTTCTCCAGTCTGGTACCCGGGCGCGCTGCGTCTCCCCACCCCCAGCAAAGTCCTTGCTTTCTTTCTCCTCATCCAGATCACTGTCTTTCCAGTGTGTCTTTCTCCCCCTGCCTCCCGGGGTGTTCCCCTTGCCTTCTGATCTCTCCCTACTTAGCAAACTCCTTGGCTGGGGTAGAACATTCTCCCATCAGTTGTCTGGTGTCTCTTGTAATTTCTAGTTCCAGATACTGGTCTCTGGATGGTCTCATGGGCGTCACGTGTCCTTCTGGCTGCACAGAGAGGCTCCTAAGGCAGGAACAAGGCTGCTGTTTCACTAACAACATTCCTGCTAGGATCCAGGCCCATTGCTAGGTCGGGAATTTCAGAGGGCTCCTTCAGCAAGATGTCCTCAAGGAACCCTAAGTGACATGACTGAATGAGGATTTGGGGGGTAGGCGGTCTTCCGTCTCGTCTCCCCTCTTGCTCTCACAAACTGACAGAAACACTTTGGTGGTCGCCATATGGTTGGCTCTCGGGCTGTTTCCTGTCCCTGGGGTCTGAACTGGGACACAGAGGGTAGAGCGTAGCACGTACCTTGAAGACGGGGTGCAGCCCCGGGAGGCGCCGCATGGTGGCCATAGCGATGACCTCGGCCACCAGGTGAGTGTTGAGCAGGTGGTACTGCAGCTGGTGGAGTTGGAAATCGGAATTTCGGACCCAGGTCTTTGCCAGGAGCCAGGCGAGTGGGGGATCCGAGGGCAGGAACAGCGGTGGGGTCGGGGAGCTGAGGCTGGGAGGCTGGATCTGCAAACAGGAAATCAAGCCCATTATCGAGCCTTTGCTTTTCTTGGGCAGGGGGTGGTTGGTGGGGACGGCGGGGGAGTGAGGAAAATGGTTGCTCCCCCGGGGGTTACAATCCAGGGGAGGGCTGAGGCCATCTTCCGCCCTGCCTCTCGCTGGCGGTGTTGCCACGCCAGTGCCCGGATGGAGGGGGTGAAGGCAGGAGCGTCACAGCGGGGGCTGCAGGGAGGAGATGCTGCCGGGGGCGGGGGTGGCCAGTGGGAAAGGGAAGCCGGACGGGTGAGACAGCGGACAGTACTTGTAGCTGCTGAGAACGGTGGGAGGAAGGGCGTTCGCCCGATGGTGGGTGTTGGAGTCGGAAAGGCTCCAGGGGGATTAGGGTGTTTCTCGAAGTGTGTTCCCAAACCAGCAAGAGCATCACTCGGGGGCTTGTTAGAAATACACATGCTCCGTCCCCAGCCCAGACCTACGGAATCAGGAAGTCCGGCGGTGGGCCCCAGGCGCGTACGCTAACGAGCCCGCCAGTGACTGCGATGCCCTCTAAAGT
Organism: Taxidea taxus jeffersonii; assembly: GCA_003697995.1. Taxonomy (NCBI): domain Eukaryota; kingdom Metazoa; phylum Chordata; class Mammalia; order Carnivora; family Mustelidae; genus Taxidea; species Taxidea taxus. Next base: position 89,147 of record RCUC01128438.1, on the reverse strand, counting down.
CTGAGAACCAGCGGGTCCAGGGTGAGAATCCAAAAGGCCACTGTGACTCTTGAGCAGAACAAGAACTTCCAGTTGGGTGAGTCAGGGGAAAGCAGACTGCAGGCAAACAGAGTGACAGGAGACCGGTCTCACTGTGTGAGGAGGAGAGTTTGGGAGCCAAGGAGTGGGGGCTGGATCCCCAGGAGTGGAGGTTGGGGCGCGCCCAGGGCGCCTCACCTGGATGGCCATGGGCAGCAGCTTCCCGTCGGGTTCCATCCTCAGCAGGACCAGGGGGGCGGCCAGGTACTGCTTCTCGCCCCGGATCACGTTGGCTGGAATTCCATCCAGCAGGATGAAGTCGGCCTCAAACAAGGAACCGTTCTGGGGAGAGGAGGAAGGTGCCTGTGGTTTGAGTGCAAGCACGCCTCCAGGGCCAGGACCAAGGGGGACACATTGATGGAGCTTCTGGCCGCCATCCCATGTCAGTACCAGCGTCCCGTGGGCGGGACTAGAGCATCTGGGCCAGCGCCCCTCGGTTTATAGACACGAATGGACAAGCAGTGCCCCGTGTGCGGGAACAGCCCTGGGGTCAGAACGCGGCCTGTGCACAGTGCTGGCTGCGGTGCAGGCGCTGGAAGCCGTCCTTCAGCCAGGCTGGCCAGTCCCCCTCGCCATCACCCCTCTGTGGTTGCTCCCTGTGTTTGCCGCCAGCGACCCCCCAGCTCAGCAAACTGAGCCCTTTCACCATATGTCCAAACCTTTCCTCTCCTGCCGAGCCACCCCCAGGGCTCCTAGTGTCCACTGCTGCGGAATCCAGCGCACGCCCGCGCACGCTCACACCTGGCTTCTCTCCTCCGAACCCAGCTCTCTTCCAAGAGACCTCCCCACTCTCCACCCCTGGCAGCACGTCCTTCACCTTTCCCCCTGCCTGAATCGCTGGGTCAGGAGTCTGGACAGCGGCCAGCGAATGTCCTTGTCCCTGTTACCATCGCTGGCCCCACCTGTGCCCTGGGAACCCACGCTGTTGCCCTCTACCCTGGGAGCGCCTCACAGTTTCCCCTACACGCGTTGTCGTCTGTAGGTTTTTCCAGCACGGGACTCTGCACCCAGGCAGGGCGGGTGACGACAGCCTCCCTTCCCCTGACTCATCTTTGGTGCCCCCCCCTTGGGCACTTCTCGCCACATGGCCAGGGGGAACCAGCAGGATGGGAGGAAGTACCTGGAGTTCTCTCTCCAGCTGGGCCCCCAGTGCCTCGAGCCCCGGGGGCAGCACGAGCCGGGAGGGCAGGGAGGCTGAGCGTCTCAGCAGCATGGGGTTGGCCCCGTTGAGGAACTGGTAGCCGAAAAGCTCATCATCCCGCCAGCACTGGTGAACCTTCTCTGTGGGGTCAGGTGGAGTGGAGGAGTGGGTATTTATCACAGCCCAGAGGTCCCTCTCCCCCAGGCCCTACCACAGCGGTTCCAGCACATGACCACCCCGTCTCCAGCCCCTGGCTTTTCATTCTGGAGGCCTCTGTGAGATGTTCAGGCCTCCTAAGGCCTCAGCTGGGAAGCAGTCGCGGGGGACTCTGGGGTGTGGTGGTCGGGTTATCAAAAGGGGCTCTCAGGGGTGTATAGTGATCTTGGGGAATCACTGACCAGCCAGGGTGCTCTTCTGTCCCCAGAAGATCTGATCAAAATCCTCCAGGCGGTTCCAGGGGCTCAGGAGGGTGTAAACACGTTTGAGGACCATCTCCAGTGCCCTAAACAAGTGTGGAGATGTGAGCCCCATCGCTGAGCCCTCAGCCCCTCACTCGTCACCACGTTCCTGGGTCTCCTGGCCCTCTTCCTCTCTGAGCCCCAGGCTTTTCCTCACCCCGCCTTCAGCGCCCACTCGAAGTCCAGCCTCTTGTCCTCGTGGAATCTCATATTCGGAGGCAGATCATCTTGACACCCGGCTGCTATCGTCAGGGGTAACCCCTCCTTCCAGGTGTCCCAGCTAGGAGATGGGGCCCAGGCTTCAGGGAGGGTGTGTAGGTCAGCGAGGGGGCAGGGCCAGGGAAGGGGGTACCTTTGGGGGGCTCGCGGGCCAGTGCTCACCAGTACAGCTTTTGTCTTTCCTTCAGTTCTTTTTCTCGATGCTTCTGGAACACGTCCAGGGCATTGTCTCCTGGCAGGCGTGCTGGGAGGGGGGCATTAAGATGATTGACCGCACGGTTCTCTGTGGCCCTGTGCTCTCCCCTGTGTGTCCTCCTCTTCCTTCTCCTGCTCAGAGCCCCAGGGCTCCGTCCTGCTCTGTTGCTCTATCTCCCTGCGCCTCATCCATCCATCGCCCAGGCACACGCATCCCACCTTTGCCCACTTGGCATCCTGCCCTCACCCATTTCTGCCTTGAGACAAAAACCTCCTGTTTTTCCCCTTTCTTCCTCGATTTGTCTTTTCCTACCGGATCCTAATCACCCAGAGCTGTGGGTGGATTAATCCCCTTCATCAGGCTGAGAACATCTTAATCACCCATGGGACCACACCTGTTTCTACCGCGTACTGCCTGGCTTGATTGCACGTTTCCAGCCTCACCTGTCACACCTTCCTCTGTCCTCGAAAGCTGCTGAGGAGCAGCTGTGTCGGCTGTCGCCCTCCTTAGATTTCCCACCATAGTCTTTGTTGACTTGCTCCTGCTCTCTCTGTGCCCGTCCCTGCCTGTGTCAAAGCCGTATCTTCGACGTTTCCATCCTTACTGCCCTTGCCCTCCTGTGTCTCCTGATTCATCTCCTGTTTCCCACACTAACAAATTCCTGTGCTCCCTGCCCCGCTGTCAGGGTGCTCCCTGTCCCTCACAGTCTTCTTTCCTGCTTCCCCAATCACACCCGCTCTCGGGCTCATGGCTCGGAGCGTTTATCCTCTTCCCTTAGCTGCCACCCGCCCAGGGGTCCCTATCTCCTGCTGCACCTGCCATCCTTACAGCCCCCCCCCCACCATTTGGCGACACACGGATCTCCTTTCCACTCTCTTTGCTCTCCCGTTTTCTGTTACTGCTGCGACCCCAGGCCCGTCCCCTTCTTGGAAGAGGGCATCTCCAGATTGCGGCCTTCCCTTCCAGGCTCCCTGGCAGCCCTTTATCCTGGGTGTAACTTCCGGACTGAGGGACGTTGTCCTGATCCCTGTCTTGTCCCCACCTCATCTGCCCAGCACCCACTGTGCCCAGCTCCACCGACACTTCACTCGCGGCCTCGCCCCTCCGCCCCCCAGCCCTCACCGGTGCCCTCGGGCAGGCTCAACACGCCCTGGCCCTGCACCCAGCGGTAGCAGGGGAAGGTGGCCTCCTCGCAGGCTCCCGGGCCCCTCACGGTGATGAGGTCGCAGAACCACGCATCGTCCACCAGGGAGTGGTGTTTGCACAGCTTCACAAACTGTAGGGGCCCCAAGTCCTTGGGGACGTCGCGATCAAACTCCTCCTCCTGTGGGGACCACAGCCCGCGACACTGAGCACCAGGGGCCCCGAGAGGCCATTTGGGTGCGGGTGAGGCTCCCTTGCCGAAGGCCTCCAGGCACCTGCGGCCCGGGGTCTGACGTCACCGACCTCGGTCGGCCCCTGAGTCGTCCCCGCACCGCGCACTCTGAGCAGCCTCTGACCGGACCGCTCACCCCGCATGGACCTTGGCCCTGGGGTCACTTGGGGAAGCCGTGGAGGCTGCAAGGACCAGGGCTGAAGGGAGGAGGGGCTGGAGTCCAGCCCGGGCCCTGGCGCCGGGTCCTCTTCCCGCCCGGCAAGTCCTCCCCGGCACGCTCGGGCCGTCCCGCCCCGCCCCGCCGCCCCGCGAGCCCAGGCCCGGGCAAGGCCGGGGTCCCCTTCCCGGTCCGCTGACCTGGCCCCGCGCCGGCCGCAGCCGCAGCTGCAGCTCCGCCTCCCCGCGCGCCCCGACCAGCCACAGCTGCACGCGGTTGTGCGACCCGGAGAAGAGCCAGGCCCCGGTGGCCACGCGGATGCGGTAGCGGCCCATGGCGCGCCCCTGCTCGGGCGCGGAGCCGGGTCCTGCGCGCTTGTGGGGATCGCCCGGGGCCGCCGCGGCTGTCCAGGCGCCTTCGGGGAGTTGTGGGCCTTTAAAGATGCTCTGCGTGCCCGCCCTCCTCACGACTTTGGGGCGCTGCCCTGTCCCCGCCCCAGACTAGCCCGAACCTGCGGCGGCGGGGCTGTGGGCAGGGCCTTGCCCGGGTGGGGCGTAGCTGCGGGAAGATAAAGGGGTCCGGGCGTGGGCGGGGCCCAGAGGATGGAGGCGCCCCGCCCAGGGTTAGGGGCTGGGGTCGCGGGTCGCGGTGGCCCCGGGGTAATTGGGAGCGAGGCTGAGGGTCCTGGCCTTTGGGAAGGCGGGAGGAAGAGAGGGCGAGTGGGTCTTCCAAAGGAGGAGGAAGTCGCGCCTTCTCTGGGCTGGCACCTGGGGAAGGCCCGCCTGGAAGGCCGTGCTGGGCTCCCGCAGACCCACCCGCATTACCCCCCCAAGCCCTCCGGTTCCTGATTTCTAGCACACTGGAGCCCAGCCCTGCAGGAAGCGACCAGGGGTTCCCTAGAGCCTGGAAAAGTAGCAGCTCAAAGACTTGCTCCCCTCTGTCCCGCAGCCCAGTTTCGCACATCCTGGCTTTGGGACCCTCGATACACCGGAAACAGAGAGGCCTGACAGGCAGGACAGTCAAAGCTCCTTTTGTCCCACGTTCAGTGGGTGCAGAAAATATCAGGGACTCAGGTGTTAGGGTGCCTGCCCCCCAGAGTCAGGTAGGAAGCCAGCACACAAGGGTGACTCCCATGACCTTTGTCCTTGCCAGGTGAATGCAGCCCGGTGCCCTGCAGTCTGAGATTAATTTGTCTCACTGACCCTGAGGAGTTCTTCCCCTACCAAAACTGTTTCTCCTACAAAATTATACGGAAACGGCTTTCACTGGGCCTTAAGTTCCGGTTCTTTCATCAGCCCTGTTGTCCTTATCTCTCCCCCTCCCTCCAGCTATTTCCTGCAGGGCTCTAAGGGCAGGAAACTGGGGGCCAATGCTGGTTAGGGACTTCGGAAGCACTGGGAGGCCGATTCAGGACTCAGGCTCTGTCATCCTCACCCCTGCCCAGGAATCTGAGGAAGCCTCCGGCGGGTCCCTGTCTAGGCCCTGCTCCGGGTCACTTAGAAACATCTGGTCCCCAGGTTATGCCCGGTGACACTAGGGCAGGGCAAGGTGAAGCTTCTTTCTTGAGCCTGACCCTCAAAATGATTTGGCCTTGTGGTTCTTGGGGATGAGAGGGCTTCTAGGTCCTCAGGAGCCTCCCAACCTCACGGAACTGTCTGGTCCTTACCAGGGTGCCGTTCCCTTTCTTATTCCCAGGCCCACCCCTCCCTACATCGTCTGTGCTCGGGACTGGGTGTCTGCCGGTTCTTGCAGTTTTGGGGCTCACCCAGTAAAATAGCTCACATTCCCCCCTATGTAGTAGCTGTATCTGACCTTTCCCGCACAGACCCCAAAAGGTCGCTTTTGCCTGTAAGAGAGGCTGGTGCAGACCTATTCCCCAAATCAGTCCACCCTTGAACCTGCTTCCCGCTGTTTTGTGACACCTTTTCTGCCCTGTCTAGTGCACAGCAGGTCACATGGCAGAGGGGGAAGGAATAATCGAGAAAAATTCTAGTTAGTGCATATGCGAAGTGAGTTAATGTTTAAAACACTTAGTGGAAGCCAGTGTGTTTTACCTGCGATTAGTCTGTTATTTACCCACGGGGAACTATCTCCACTTGAATGTCTGCGTCCCTTCTAGAAATTCCTCTGCCTTCCCCCACTACACAATTTCTCCAGGTCCCTCCAGAGACCCCAGACTCCCACTAGGGGTCCTACTCCTCTAGAACCTTCCTCCCACTTCTTTCCTTTTTCCTTTTTAAGCACTTGCATTATGTTGGGGTAATACAATTTCCGGCCCCAAAAAACCTGTCCACGAAGTAGCAGAGAAAAACAGTTTTCTTTCTGAAGAAGCATTAAACCAGAATTGGACGTGCCTCCCAAGTAACCCACGATGAGACCACAAAGACAGAAAGACACCTTCCCCCTTCCCTATGGACAGGCAGGTGCAGCCCATTCCACCCCCTCAAGATAACCAGGAACCAGCCTTCAAGGAACAGGCTTGACGGCACCTTTTGCACGGTTCATCCTGCCGTCGCCTGGTAATGGATGACCCCGTGTGATTGCTAGGCTTGATCATGAGAAGTACAGAGTTCTTGTATTTTTTCTTTTAAAAGATTTTATTTATTTATTTGACAGAGATCACAAGTAGGCAGAGAGGCAGGCAGAGAGAGAGAGGGAAGCAGGCTCCTCGCTGAGCAGAGAGCCCGATATGGGGCTTGATCCGAGGATCCTGAGATCATGACCTGAGGCAGAGGCAGAGGCTTAACCCACTGAGCACCCAGGCGCCCCAGAGTTCTTGTATCTTTATATCGGCAGGCGGTTTTGCAGCTTGGAGCATGGAGCCCCCTGGGTTAGGCTCCTGGGCTCCCACAGAAGCAGGAGAGAGGGGCACTATCTCCTTTGATGTGGACATTTCAAAGAGATGGATCCCAGGCCCTTGGGAAAGACATTCCTGGATCATAAAGCAGACAAGAAGCTTGTTTAGCTTCTAAAAAGATTCACACACATTTCAAAGAGACAGAGCGTAAAATAACACGTTTTTTCTTTTTTTTCCTTTTTTTTTTTTTTTTAAAGATTTTAATTTATTTATTTGACAGACAGAGACCACAAGTAGGCAGAGCGGCAGGCAGAGAGAGAGGAGGAAGCAGGCTGTCTGCAGAGCGGGGCTCGATCCCACGACCCTGGGATCATGACCTGAGCCCAAGGCATCGGCTTTAACCCACTGAGCCACCCAGGCGCCCCACGTTTTCTTTTTTTAAAAGATTGTATTTATTTGACAGAGAGAGACACGGTGAGAGAGGGATCACGTGCAGGGGCAGAATGAGAGGAGAAGCAGGCTGCCCTGCTGAGCCGGAAGCCCAGTGCGGGTCCTGAGCCCAAGGCAGGCGCTGAAGTGCCTCAGATGACATGTTTTCTAACGTAAATGTCCTCAGACAAGGGCACTGGGGAGTAGTCTCTAGTTTTCAATTCGGAGAAGTAAACCTCTTACTTCAATTTTTTTTCCTTACGGTGACGGTTCTGTTCCACATGCTGCCGGAAGGGCCAGAGGCGGGATTTTGCCTCCCCATCTGCAGGAAGGAAGTCCTCATCAGCCCCATGAGCACCCCGAGGCTGAGCTCGCCCCCTCTTCCAGACTCCCAGACCCCATTCCCCGCGCCAGCAGCCAACCGATTCCCACATTCCCGTGACCTCTCCCTGCAGGGCAGCCAGCTTCCTGATCAAAGCTTCCCTCACTAGGTCACCCCCAGGGCCTGGGGGTGAGGGGGTGGCCCTGAGGTTTTATGGCCAGAAAGGCTTGTGCAAGTGTTTTCCTAAACCAAGGAATGATTTCATCCCGTTCCTTTCTCGTGTGCCGGCATGGTCCCAGCTGCAGCCCCTCAAGAGGGTAACCCCACTGCGCCCGGCACAGCAGTGTCTGAGCCCATACTCGGCACGGGCCTCTAGACATGTCTCTGTGTTCCTCGAGGGTGACTGGGACATGCAGACATGGCGTTATAAACCATGTCACATTAGGCTGTGCAGATACAGGACCTGACTGTGGGGGAGAAACGTTATCTGGTTTTCCAGCCAGTCCCTTGAGGACTCGCTCACCCCTCCTTGCAAGAAGCTCGGCATTCATGTCTGAGTGTCATCACTCGCTTCTGTCCTTGTTCAGGGCTGTAGCTGTGGAAACTCTGTCCTGCACCGTCTAAAGGGTGCAGGCATCCCCGCATGGGCCACCGATAGTGATAGACCCTTGGGCTTTCCAAGCTCTTAGTTCACACGGGCTAGGGCACCGTCCCCAAGAGTGACTCTGATACGAGGGGACTGAGCCAAGGCTATGTCCAGCTTTAGCCCCTGAAACCATCAGGCCTTGGCATTGAACCTGTCATTTGAGTGGCCACTTTCCTCACCGAGGGCCCCCTTTTGGGACCCCTCGTGGTCCTTCCTGCTGGTGGATCTGTGGGAGAACCTTCAGGCTTCCACAGAGGACTTGAGTACTATTGAGCCATGTAAAACAAATTCTGAATCTCAGTCTCTTTTCTTTCAGGTAGTGTCTTGGGCCCTTTAGGCAAATTTACCCCCTCCTCCTCACCTACCCATTCTGCAGACCAAGGGAGATTGGGGTGGGGTGGGAGATGGGGAGGGTGTGGCCGGGAAGGACAAGCCTTTGTGGGATGTCAGAAGGGTGCCAGAGAGGAGGACACTCAAGGCTCAGAGAAGAGTCAAGGATGGTTTGCTCTCAGGGAGCCGTGTCCATTCAGAGAGGAAAAAAGCTGGCAGATTCTTACCCTTTAGCTGCCTCCTTTCCCACTGATTTCACTACCCCAATCCTAGGAGGGACGCCCACGGTGAGTCCAAAGGGTCTGCTCAGGTTTCTGTGCGTTCAAGAATCGTCTGCGATCATGAATATGCTTCGAGGGGTTGCTCAGTTTGGGTTGTTTAGAAAGATCTCTGCGCTACTGTCCGCACTCCCCTGCAGCTTGCGTTTCTCACTTAAGACATGTTGCTCGTGGAAGCCTCTGGAGTTCAGTGGCGGCTCATCTGACACATGCTCTGGAAGACCCTGAGAAGGCAGATAAAATCCGGGCAAGGCGTGGAGGGCACAGGCGCGGACCCTGCGTGCTCACGCGGGCCCGTGCGACGTCTCAGATGTCAGCGGTGGCTTGTGGCCCTCTGAGGGACCCACGCGGGTAAACAGATATGTGAAGGTGTGAGCATTTCAAGCGGTAGGGACAGAGAGCGACGACGAAACCAGTGTCTTCTGGGTTTTGTAAGGGGGTGGTAATGGGGAAAAAGGTAGAGAAACATGACTCAGGGTTGTGATTTCCTCAGCAATGCCCACTGCTTGGTTGCTAGACACAAGGAAAAGACAAGGTTGCCATCATCCAGATTATTAACCGTTGGAGCAGGGATCCCGAGGCTCTGTCACACGCTAACGTGAGCCCCTCCCTCGCTCTTCCCCCCTCTGCGTCAGTGGTAGAAAGCAGGTGTGGACCGCGAGCCCCGTTCTTACATGTTGTCAGCTTGCATTTTAAGCAAACATGGGGTCAAGATAGGCCTGCGCCCACTTGCACGAGACTGGTATCTCTTAAACTGCCTGGATTTACTTGGTCCAAAGCTGGCTCTTCTCTGCATTTCTGTAAAGAGGTTGGGAAGTTAATCCTGGGCCCTTTCTCCACCCCTAACTGCTGCTTTCGGTTTCTTAGAGCCCCGACCTCCGATTCCTGGCTGATCTTCTCAGGACGTCCCTGGAGGGTCACCCCCACGGCGTCTTGCACCCCCCGGCTCCGTCTCAGAGAAACAAAGAGCAGAGGGCAAATGAGTGTGAGGTCTGCCATGGGGGATACAGAGATCCCGCTCCTTCTTTGGGATCCCAGCCACTGTTTGTCTTTCTCTTTGTTCTAATGTTTTTCGTGTAATCCTACATTATTCAGATTTCTTACTCGCTGATTTCCAGACAGTTGTCATGTCTTGCCTGGTGGTCTCTGTCCCTGGGCTTTCAGGTGTTCCTTCCACGTAACAGACTGGTGCTGAAGGTTCGAAAGGTAACAGCCAGGGCAGGGATTAGGGTGAGGTGAGTAAGGCTCTCACCTTGGGCACAACATTTCAGGGGCCCCTCAAAACTCAGTAATCAAGATATAATATATTTTGATACAGTATTTTATTTTATTTTTTAAAAGGTTTTATTTATTTATTTGACAGAGGTCACAAGCAGGCAGAGAGGCGGGCAGAGAGAGAGGGGGAAGCAGGCTCCCCGCTGAGCAGAGAGCTGGATGTGGGGCTCGATCCCAGGACCCTGAGATCATGACCTGAGCCGAAGGCAGAGGCTTAACCCACTGAGCCACCCAAGCGCCCCTTGATACAGTATTTTTAAAAATCAAAATGAAGGGCGCCTGGGTGGCTCAGTGGGTTAAGCCGCTGCCTTCGGCTCAGGTCATGATCCCAGGGTCCTGGGATCGAGTCCCACATCGGGCTCTCTGCTTAGCAGGGAGCTTGCTTCTCCCCTCCCCTCTCTGCCTGACTCTCTGCCTGCCTCTCTGCCTACTTGTGTAATCTCTGTCTGTCAAATAAATAAATAAAATCTTTAAAAAAAAAAAGATTTAAAAAAAAAATCAAAATGAATGCAAAGAAAAATATGGGATGAACACGATATCAAAATTTAAATAAAGCCAGGATCACCTGTAAGACTTAATATTTGCCATCTATATTCTTAACCCTTCTGCAGTCATTCCTTCCACTGGAAACTTCTCTTTGACTGACCTGATCCTTGGCACCCCCCATACCCAACCCACAGGTATCTTGTTCTGGACTTTTCCTACTTGATCTTATTTCTGTTTATTCACAGGCCCTCTTGCCTCCTCTCCCCACTTCCGCCCTCTCCTCAGCAATGGCGTGCTTGAGGAAAATCCCCATTTATCTTATTGTGAAAAACACTTATTTCTCATAGCCTCACCTCCTCTTCAGACTCTGCTCTGTCTCCTGGCTTTCTGAAACCAAAATGTGTCTTCAAGGTGTTTTGTAACTAACAGGCCATCTGCTCCTTTCTCCACGTACCTAAATGACTTCCCCAGATGGAATCCTCAGGCATCGTTGTCCTTACCGTGAGTGTCTGTAAACTGAAGGGACCGGCAGAGACCGGCTCTCTTAAGATCCATGCCCTGCTGTCCCCAGCCCCAGATAATTGCCTGCAATCAGGGTGTGTATGTGTGTTTGAAGAAAGTAAGAAAAGGCATGCATCTAATCAGCCCTACAAGACTCTGAGAAGTCGGTATCATCACTCCTCTTTTGTAAATGAAGGTACTAAGGCTCAGTTGGGGAAGGGATGTCCCCAAAGTCACACATGTAACAAGCAGGTAGAACAGCCCCGGAGCAGTCATGGGCATGATTGACAGCCTTATCACCCATTCTCTTTGACCCTTCAGTGTCGTCTTCCGCCCTGATCCCTGTCATGAATCCCTCCCCAAAGATTACTTACAACCTCAATGTTGTAAAAGTCTCCATTAGGGCTGCCTCTGGGGGGTGCGGGGTCTCAAGGAAATACTTTTCTGCAGGCCCGCTATCTGTATGGAGGATTTGATTAAAAATGTATTCCAGAATTCATGGGCCCATGTCGGATAGGGGGGTTTCTCAATGACGTGTGGAATCGTGGTGAGTGAGACAGTCCTTACACATTTATTTAGTGGGCGGCCAGTGCACACAAGTCTGGCATCAGTGGCTCTCTGAGAAGGAGGGCTCACGAGGTACATGTTTCTGAGATCTTGCATATTTGAAAATGTCTTTATTCAACTCACACTTGCTTGGTAATTTGCCTAGGACTAGAATCCAGGATGGGAAATGAACTTCCCTTAGATTTTGGAAAGTATTTTTGTTAGTGTACATATAGGCTAATTTCCATAGCAAGGAAATCTCAAAATACAGTGACTTAAACATCCAATTAATAGTTCATCTATTGGGCTCCACACTGGGTGGAGGTGGAGCCTACTTTAAAAAAAAAAAAGAAAAGAATAAAGAAATAGTCCACATATTGCCTCTTCTAATTTCCAGCTCTTTTTCACTGCTGTCTGGGAGAACTTCTCAACTTCATCTCCACTTTTTCTATTAAATTAGAAATGTTTTTGCTATTGAATCTTTTCTGTCTTATTCTTTGTTACTTTTAAAAAACACTTTGCTCCACCAAAAACAGTGATACCTAGGAATAAATCCAGCCAAAGAAGTGAAACACCTATTCTCTGAAAACTATAAAACAATGATGAAAGGAATTTCATGGAAAGACATCCCATGCTCATGGATTAGAAGAACAAAGTGCTAAAATATCCGTACTACCCAAAGCAATCTATAGATTTAGTGCAACCCCTATCAAAATACCGTCAGCATTTTTCGCAGAGCTAGGAAAAACAATCCTAAAATTTGTGTGGCACTACAGAAACCCCTTAAGCAAAGCAGCCTTGAAAAAGAAAAGCAAAACTGGCGGCATCCCAGTTCTGGACTTCAAGCTCTACTACAGAGCTGTAGTCATCAGAACAGTATGGCCCTGGCACAAAAATACACAGATCCATGGAGCAGAATTAAAAAGCCCGGAAATGGACCCACAGCTCTATGGTCAGCTAATCTTGGACAAAGCAGCAAAGAATATCCAATGGGGAAAAGACCGTCTCTTCAACGAATGATGTTGGGTAAACATGACGGCAACATGCAAAAGAATGAGACCGGACTACTTTCTTATACCACACGTTAAAAATATATTCAACATGGATTAAAGACCCAAATGTGAGACCTGAAACCATGAAAATCCTAGAAGAGAACACAGTCCGTAATTTTTTTTTTTTTTTACATCGGCTGTAACAACTTCTTTTTAGACGTGTCTCTTGAGGCGAGGGAAATAAAAGCAAAAATAAACCACTGGGATTTTATCAAAATAAAACGTTCTGCCAGCAAAGGAAACAACACAACTAAGCGGCAACCTATGCAGTGGGAGAATATATTGATAAGTGACACATCTGATGAAGGGTGGTATCCAAAGTATATAAAGAACGTATAAAACTCAGCACCGAAAAGTGGATAATCCAGTTAGAAAATGGGTGGGAGACATGGCTAGACATTTTCCCAAAGGAGGCATCCAGAGGGCCAACAGACACATGACGAGATGCTCACTGTCACTCGTCATCAAGGAGATGCACATCAAGACCACAGTGTGTGTCACCTCACGCCTGCCAGAACGGCAGAGATCAATGCACAAGGAAGAACAGGTGTTAGCAGGGCTGCGGAGAGAAAGGAACCTTTGAGCACTGTTGGTGGGGGCGCACCCTGGCGCGGCGACTGTGGGAAACAGTGTGGAGGCTCCTCAGAAAGTTAGAAACAGAGCTACCTCAGGATCCAGCAGTCACACTACTCGGTGTTTGCCCAAAGGTACAAGATGCTGATTCCGAGGGCTACGTGCACCCTGATGCTTATGGCAGTGTTACCTACAACAGCCGCGTTACGGAAACAGCCCACGTGCCCGGCAGCTGGTGAGTGGGTGAAGAAGATGCAGGATACAGCTACACTAGACTGTTACTCAGCCGTAAGAACAATAAATCTCGAAGTGACGTGGCTGGAGCTAGAGAGTATTATGCTAAGTCGGTCAGAGAGAGACTAATACCACGTGATTTCACTTTTACCGGAATTTAAGAAACACAACAAATGGGCAAAGGGAAAAAGAGAAAGAGAGACACAAACCAAGAAACAGACTTTAAAAAAAAAGATTTTATTTATTTATTTGACAGAGAGAGACACAGCGAGAGAGGGAACACAAACAGGGGGAGTGAGAGGCGGGGGAAGCAGGCTTCCCGCGGAGCAGGGAGCCCAATGTGGGGCTCGATCCCACATCGATCATGACTTGAGCTGAAAGCAGACGGTTAACAACTGACCCCCCGGGCGCCCCGAGAAACAGACTCTTAACCGTAGAGCAAACTGATGGTTATGGAGGGGAGGTGGGTGGAGGGATGGGTGAAATAGGTGATGGGGAATAAGGAGTGCACTTGTGATGAGTTGGGGGTTGTGTAGAAGTGTTGAGTCATCATAATGTACAGCAGGAACTAATATTAAACTAAGTGGAATTTAAATAAAAACTTTAAGAAAACCCACCCTCCTCTTGTTTCAAGGATGCTAAATCACTAATATTTCTGAACAGGGTAATTAAAGTTGAAAAAAAAAAACCCTTCTATTCCTGCACTATTCCTGTTATTTGGGTCCCTTTCTCTTTTTAAATGTCTGGTGATCCTTGGCTTTCTCTTCCTATTTAAGTCTGAGGCACTAAGAAAGTGAATGTGCCACTGTGGGGCTTTCAAAGGAATGAGCAGAGACCTGGCCATTGGGGTGGGACCTCAGCATCATTATCTCTAGGCATTCACTAGTGGGATGCTTGGTGCCTCCAGAGAGCAGCGTTCCAGTCTCCTGTTTGAGGTGTGTAAGCCTGGCCATCAGCAGTCTTGGCAGCATTTGGAGAAAGAGGATGGGGAACTCACCATTTGGCATGTTGGCTTTCTCTTAGATTTTCTGTTTTCAGTAGGGCACACCCACTTGATGTTCTGAGTCCAGAGTCCTGTTGTCCTATAAGAGGGTAAACTTTTAGTCTTCTCTTGGGGAGAAGGAGAGAGAATTGCCCGAGGGGGCTGATGGAGGACTCTGGAGGCCATTTGCTTGTTTCCCATGCAGATTTTCAAGCATTTCTGCTGTGCTCAGGCTCACCTACACCCATAACGGCAAGGTTCCTTGGTATTCCAGTTCCTGAGCCTTCCTGGGGGATCAGTGATGATGGGCCTCTTATCTACCCTCATGTCATCTCTTTTGGGAGAGGTGATCAAGAGAATGTGATCACAGTTCCCCTGAGAGCTGGACTCAGGCAATCAGAGACTCCTCTCACCTCTTCTGGAATGAATATTCTCCCGACCACTCCCGTGATGGGAGCCATTTTCAAGGACACAGAGAGTAATGTGTTGTTGACATCTGGGGGGTATACGGGACTGGACCCACTTATGGCTTCTTTACAAACGTTTAAGATATGGCAGCCGGGTGTGGAGATCTGCTCATCTTGCTGCCACCCAAGACAAGCCTCGTAAGTAAGTTCCCTTGCTTATTAAAACTGCCACCTACCAATCTAGGGTAAACTGCCTCTTTCTTCCATCTCTCCCTGCCCCCTCTGCATACAGGGTCAGTTGGTGAACCAGCAATCTCCTGTTCCTTTTGTAATTATGCTTTTATTTATTTATTTTTAAAGATTTTACTTATTTATTTGACAGAGAGAGAGAGAGAGAGCAAGCAGGCAGAGCATCAGCATCGGGAGAGAGAGAAGCAGGCTCCCTGCCAAGCAAGGAGCCTGATGCAGGACTCGATCCCAGGACCCTGGGATCATGACCCAAGCCAAAGGCAGCTGCTTAACTGGCTGAGTCACCCAGGCATCCCATAATTATGCTTTCAAAAATGTCCCTTAACTGGCATTTTAGTGGAGAGAGGAATGAGAGCAAAGAGGGGGGAAGAGCTCCTGTCCTTCATGATTACTTACAAGAACATTTTTTTCCTTTAAATAGTGCCACTCTTCCATTTTCTTCTCACCTCTTCTTCTTGAACATTTGGGTGGATGTTAGAACTTATGGATTTATTCTCCATGTTCCTTAATATTTCTTCTTTACTTTGTAATAAAAGTGATATTTCTGTGTTTTGTACTTTAAGATAATTCCTTGGCTGAGTCTTCCAACTCACAAAGCCACTCTTCAGCTCTGCCCGTTCTGCCACTGACTTATAATCTCAATAACACTTTTTTATTTCTAAGTCTGCTACTTGCTCCATTTAGTAGTTTTCAGTTCCTGTTTTGTGACTGCACCACCCACCCTTATTTCTCTGAAGATACTCTTTACTCTTATTTTGAAGTCCCATTCTAACACCTTATTAATTGTATTTCATTGGGTTTAAGTTCTCCCAGTTTTTAAAAAAAATTTTTATCTTCTTTAAATTCAATTCATTAACACGTAGTGTATTATTAGTTTCAGAGGTAGAGTTCAGTGAGTTCTCCCAGTTTTCGAGTGTGTGTCTTCTGAGGCTAGAAACTTCTCAACCGCCTGCTAATGCTTTCTCTGTGCAGTCCTCTTCACAGTTGATGGCATCTGCTCCGTTGTGTGCTGTCTTGGTTGTCATAGCCCAGCTGGGAGGTGGGGCTGGTGGTGCTGTCAGGGTCGCACTCTGTGTTTGTTTCCACTGGAAACTGGAAGTGGATGGATGTGCTCCAGGCAAGGCGCAGAGCGTGACTGCTCCATTTTCCCTACAGCGGCTTCCACGCGGCTCCCGCACTTCAGGGCACCGTCTTGTTTCCTCCCCGGGGAAAAGGACTCTACGCCTCTCTCTGTATTCTTGTTGATGTTCTAGGCTGCTTTTCCCTTTCAGTCTAGTATGACTTCCGTGTTTTAGCCAGTTGTCCCTCTCTTTCCCACCAACCATTCACTTTCTAATTTTGGAGCATAGGTATTTATTTATCTATAATATATTTCCTGTCGTGTCCCTGGTTAGAATTCCGTGTACCAGGTAGACCCCCGTTTCTTTGAGCCTGCCAATTCGTCATCACCAGTGATATTTCCTCCTTACCAACCCCCCTCGTACTGGGGACTGAAAAAGATATTTCGAAACTGTCTTATGATTCTCAAACTATGAATCGAAGAAGCAAAAGCAGTTTAACTAATATATCCTGCTTCACCGGTTTGTTACAAAATTGATGTACATTTCTTTAAATATTTAGATCAAACTATTTTTCACCTCCACCCTACCTGTTAGGAGATGTTCTTCTTCTTTCTCTAGACGCTTCTGCGATGTTAATGAACAGTTCCGCAGTGTGCACCGTGATGATATTCCTCCCAGACCCCGGGCCACACGTTCATCTGCACGCTTTTTCCACATATGAACCCATAACTCCAGACTCCTCAAAGGAGCTTACTAAGTTTAACGTGTCAGTGCTTGTTACTTTCTTCTCAAGAAGAACAAACCCGGAAACCTGCTCCGTCTGTCAGAGATTCGTGTGTTTGCTTGTTTGTTTTTGGACTCTTGTTGCCTTTCCTGGAACGTGGATGGCTGGCAGATCCCAGGGTGTCCAAAGGTTTTGCTCCTTGTCTACTGGTAACCAAGTCGCTGGACACCAGTCAGTGATAATACCATGTCCTCTAGGACCGGGATTGGTCAAGAGGGGGACACATGGCCTGGGATGGGCTCCTTGGAGCCACTGAGGATTACTTCTGAGACTTTGCTGGAAATACGAGAATGAAGTCTTCGTGTTTCCACAGAGCTTGTAGACTCCAGGCCAGCCGACCACAGTGCCTTCCACTTGGAGAGAGCCTTGTAGAGAAGAAAGCTGACATAGAGGAAAGCAGAGCTGGGTCACGGATGGGAAAGACTGAGTCCTCATGATATTGTTTGAACCCTTTGATCCACCCACATCTGAGGTCAGACTACTTCTGACTTTCTAAGTTATGGGAACCAATAAATCTCTTTTCTTTTTTAAAAGCCACTTTGAATCGACTTTCTGTTACATGTGAACAAAGAATCCTGAATAATGCAAGGGGTAAGGCAGGGGCACAGTTTCTGGACTGGGGTCCTGGGTCCAAGAAGTAGGACTTAAAACCGTGTGCCAGCCTGTGAGCAGCACTCTCCCCAGACGGCCTGGGGTCTGCGTGTGTCTGGACATGAAGTGAGCTTCCTGCTATCTTCCTGCGGTCCTTTTCCTGATGGTTCTCTTCTCTTAGTTCCTTGGGAACTTCTCTCAGGGGCAGGAGTTTGGCATCTGCTGGCTTTTTTAGGTTTCTAGGACCTCTCTGGGTCATTTGGGGCATTTAAAGGACAGTGCATTTGGGTCTGAGAAAACTGCCCAGTGATTGGCCTTTAATTTTCACTTTTTTCCCCCTTATGTATTCAGGAGGAGAAATCTCATGGTTTTTTTTTCCCCCTGAAGAATTGGTTTTGGGGAGATCAAGGTTTGTCCTGCTGCCTGTCCCCCCAAGCTTGGGAAGGGTGTCCATCCACTCTCCTAGGAGGAGGTCATTTAAAGTAGGTCACCTTGGGGCGCCTGGGTGGCTCAGATGGTTAAGTGTCTGCCTTCGGCTCAGGTCATGATCCCAGGGTCCTGGGATCGAGCCCCGCATTGGGCTCTCTGCTCAGTGGGGAGCCTGCTTCCCTTTCTCTCTCTGCCTGCCTCTCTGCCTACTTGTGATCTCTGTCTATCAAGTAAATAAATAAAATCTTCAAAAAAAAAAAATAAAGTAGGTCACTTTGATCTGGCTTCTCCCATTCAGTTTGTATTTGTGCACAGATAAAGACATGTCTAGGTGTCTTCCGACAGGTGGAAAAGCAGCCTAAAACATCAACAATCAAATCAACAGGTGGAGCACCTGTCCACTGGCTAATTCTGTAGCAACAATTGTTGCCTTTTCCATTGTTCCTGGCGTCTGGAAGCGTTTTCGTGAGCAGTGGCAGTCGCTAACCAGTATGTTTTTGGGGGTGTATTTTGGGTACAGTTTTCCAAATCTCCCTCCCACAAACCCACTTGAAAGCATCCATCCGTGAGCAGTTGTGGTTTCCATCTAGCATCAAAAAGTGGCATGTGAAGTCAGTGACATTATGAAGGTTCCACTGATGTGCGTTCCAGAAATGTCATAACTCCTGCTCAGGCTACAGTGTCACCAACGTAAAAAAAAACAAACAACGAAAAAACAACTCAGCGATTTATTTTACAAAGGAATCGTTTCTTGGGGTGCCTGGGTGGCACATTCAGTTAAGCACCTGACTCTTGGTTTCAGCTCAGGTCATAATCTCAGGGATGTGGGACCCAGCCCCACATCGGGCTCTGTGCTCAGTGCACAGTCTGCCCGAGACCCTCTCCCTCTGCCTCTCCACCCCCACTCTCTCTAAAACAAATAAAATCTTTAAAAAAAACCCACAAAGGAATTGTTTCTTTTTAAATTAAATTAAATTTATTTTTTAAAAGATTTTATTCATTTATTTGACAAAGATCACAAGTAGGCAGAGAGGCAGGGGGCACGGTGCCGGCGGGAGGGGGGGAAGCAGGCTCCCTGCTGAGCAGAGAGCCCGATGTGGAGCTCGATCCCAGGACCCTGAGATCATGATCTGAGCCAAAGGCAGAGGCTTAACCCACTGAGCCACCCAGGCGCCCTCATATATCCTTTTGTATCCACTCAACATAATGTCTTTGTGATTTATCCACTTTATTATGGGTATCAGTTGTTCATTTCTTTAGAAAGGCTCTCTTATTTTGAGATTCATGGGAAATTGCAAAGATAGGACAAAGAGGTCCCATGTACGTATTAATGTTAGCTATAGGACAGTTTCACAAAGGAAGCTGATGCTGGTACAATGGGTATGTGTGGTTCTGTGGCATGTGTTTTCATCCATGCCGCCAATCCAGTCGGCTTCCTCCGACTCGGTGGGGTGGGAGTGGCACCTTGTTAAGGCTGGGTGGGGATGGAAGTCTAGGATCCCATGTGGTCTCCCCTGATGTTTTTGAAGGGCAACCTTATCAACACCAGGTAGGGATGAAAGTCCCTGCTCTCCACCCAGTTTTGTCTGATACCGCACCAGCAGGGGATGTTAGAGATGCCTCGTGACAGCCAGACAAGAGTAGAGGTTGGGGCTGTCCTTTCAGCATTTGCTGATGGGGGTGGTGATGGGGCTGTGGTCCTTTTCATGGTGTTCTGCTGGCATAATGCAATTGTATCTAAAAGTTTTCCATCTTGCTAGTTTGCCCCTTTCTTTTTCCATTGGCCAGAGAAATTTCTTGGGGATTTTTTTTTGTTTGTATCTGTTGGTGTTCCCAGGTTGGCAGTTTCTCCAGCATCCAGGCCCGGATACATGAGACAAAACCCCAAGAACTCACTACCGTGTCATTTCTGAAGTCCCGAGGTCCTGAGGTCCCTAGCCAGACTTTCTTCTTATCTCTACCTTTTAGAGTCTGCATTTGTTTTCTAGATAATGTTCATACTTAGTGGGAGGAACAGGGACATGTGTATCTATTTCTATTTCATCTTTAGTCCATTCGTTTTTGGGGGGAGAGATACTCTATTATATAGAAAAACCACAATTTGTTTATCTGAATACCTGTTGACACAGATTTGGATTGTTTCCAGTGTTTGGCTTTGAACGTGATTTACTGCTTCTGTTAACATACATCGTCAAGTCTTTGTGTGGGCATATGTTGTCATTTCTCGGGATAAACACCTCGGGGTAGAAGTGCTGAATCATATGGTAATTGTATGTTTAACTTTACAAGAAACTGTCAAACTGTTTTCCAAAGCAGTTGTGCCATTTTCCTTTCCCACAAGCCATGCTCCAGTTGCTGTCCATCCTCACCAACACTGGGTATTGACAGGCTTTTAAGTTTTAGTCATTCTGGTTTTAATTTGATTTCCCTGGTGACTGACGACGTGGCACGTCTTTTCATGTGCTCATTTGCCATTCACAGATCTTCTTTGGTTGGTAATGTGTCTGTTAAAATATTTGGCCCATTTTGTTTTATTGGGTTGTTTGTCTTGTTATTATGGAGTTGTAAAAGTTCTTTATATTTTCTGGAGACAATTCTTTTATTTGATATATGTTTTACGAATATTTTCTCCCAGTCTATGGCGTGGCATTTCGTTGTCTCAACAGTGTCTTTTGAAGAGAGCAGGTTTTTAAATTTTGATGAAGTCTGGTTTATCAGTTTTTTTTCTTATTGTTGATATTTTTTTGTCCTATGAGAACTTCACCCAAACCAAAGTTTAAAAAATTTTCTTATATTTTTTGTGTAAAATGGTATTATAGTTTCAACTCTTGCATTGAGGTTTTTAAATTTATTTTGAGTTATCTTTGCATGTGGTATGAGGTAAGGGTGAGATCCACTCTTTTGCATTTGAATATCCAATAATTCCAGCACCTCTTGTTGCAAAGGTACCTTGGAGACTTTGTTGATGATCAGTTGACTATTTTTGTGTAGTCTATTTCTAGACTCTCTTTCATCGATTTATATGTCCATCCTTGTGCCAATATCACATTGCTAACAATACATATTACTGTTGCACACATTAACATATATTAATACATAATAAAAGAGTAGATTAGCTTTATGGTTAGCCAGTTCTGTAGTAAGTCTTCAAAGTCAGGTAGTATATGTGCTCCAACTTTGCTCTTATTTTTCCAGATTGTTTTGAATATTCTAGATCCTTTGATTTTCTATTTGAATTTGAGATTCAGGCTGTCTGGTTCTACAAAACAGCCATCTGGTATTTTATGGACATTGTGTTAATCTGTAGATCAATTTGGAGGAATTGATATCACTATACTGAGTCTTCTGAGCTGGCAACATGGCACACCTCTTCATTTATTTAGGTGCTTTTTAATGTTTCACACAATATTTTGTAGATTTTCATTTTCAGATTTGGTCCTTTTTTGCAGTTTGGAACCAGTTTTCCTTCCTTCCTTCCTTCCTTCCTTCCTTCCTTCCTTCCTTCCTTCCTTCCTTCCTCCTTCACTCTATGTCCCTCTTTTCCTTCCTTTCTTCCTCCCTCACTCTCTCTCTCCCTCTTCATCTCCCCCTTCCCCCTCTTCCATTTGTTCTTTCACTCCTCCCTTCCGTTTGGCCTTTCATTTTTTTTTTTTCCTTTTGAAATTCTGCCGTGTAAAAAAAAAAAAGAAATTCAGCCATGTAGTACACATCTTGAGTCCTGTGGTCATTTCGTGAATTTCTTAAAACTGACAATGTGTTCCATAGATAAACACATCCGGGAAGCCTCACACCAGAGCCAGCGGAGGTTGCTCAGATGGGAGGGGCAGTGCGGGGTCCCTGTCAGGAGTGTGCACTCTGCCGCAAGACCACGGTTCCCTGCAGGGGAGGCTGATGGGTCTGTGTGCCCAGCTACGACTCAGGAATCTCTCTGATTGCAGGCCTATTTTATTTATTTATTTATTCATTCATTCATTCATTTATAGTTGTTGGGGGAGGAGCAGAGTGAGAGGGAGAGAGAGACTCTCAGACTGTGCACTGAGATCAGAGCCCGACATGGGGCTTCATTCCATGACTCCAAGATCATGACCTGAGCTGAAATCAAGAGTCAGCCGCTGCTTAAGCTATTCAGGGTCTTTTCTGGTTCCAGCTCTAGGAAAGGTGTGATGGAATTTTGACAGGGATTGCATTGAATGTGTAGATTGCTCTCGGCAGCATAGACATTTTGACGATATTTGTTATCCAATCTATGAGCGTGGAATGTGTTTCCATTTCTTTCTATTTATTCCTCAATTTCTTTCATGAGTATCCTACAATTTTCTACAGTTTTCTGAATTTTTTGAGGCAAATCGTTTGCCTCAAACAATTTGGATTAGGTTCACTCCTAGGTATCTTACAGTTTTTGGTACAATTAAAAATGGACCATTCTCTTACACCACACACAAAAACAGACTCAAAATGGATGAAAGACCTAAATGGGAGACAGGAATCCATCAAAACCCTATAGGAGAACACAAGCAGCAGACCTCTTTGACGTTGGCCACAGCAAATTCTTGCAAGACACAGCTCCGAAGGCAAGGGAAACAAGGGCAGAAATGAGCTATTAGGACTTCGTCAAGATCAAAAGCTTCTGCACAGCAGAGGAAACAGTAACAAAACTAAAAGGCAACCTATGGAACAGGAGAAGATATTCGCAAATGACATACCAGATAAAGGGCTAGTATCCAAGATATGTAAAGAACTTATCAAACTCAACACCCAAAGAACAAATAATCCAATCAAGAAATGGGCAGAAGACATGAACAGACGTTTTGGCAAAGAAGACATCCACATGGCCAACAGACACATGAAAAAGTGCTCCCCATCACTCGGCATCAGGGAAATACAAATCAAAACTTCAGTGAGATCCCACCTCACACCAGTCAGAATGGCTAAAATTAACAAGACAGGAAACAAGTTTTGGTGAGGATGCGGAGAAAAGGGAACCCTCCTATACTGTTGGTGGGAATGCAAGCTGGTGCAGCCACTCTGGAAAACAGTATGGAGGTTCCTCAAAAAGTTGAAAACAGAGCTATCCTACAAACCAGCAATCACACTACTGGGTATTTACACCAAAGATACAGATGTAGTGAAAAGAAGGGGCATCTGCACCCCAACGTTCATAACAGCAATGTCCACAATAGCCAAACTGTGAAAAGAGCCAAGATGTCCATCAACAGATGAATGGATAAAGAAGGTGTGATTGATATATACAATGGAATATTACTCAGCCATCAGAAAGGATGAATACCTACCATTTGCATTAACGTGGATGGAACTGGAGGGATTATGCTGAGTGAAATAAGTCAATCAGAGAAAGACAATTATCATATGGTTTCACGCATATGTGGAATATAAGAAGCAGCACAGAGGATCATAGGGGAAGGGAGGGAAAACTAAACGGGAAGTCATCAGAGAGGGAGAAGAACCATGAGAGACTCCTAACTAGGTAACAAACTGAGGGTTGCTGGAGGGGGGCTGTAGGGGGGGGGTGGGGTGACTGGGTGATGGGCATTAAGGAGGGGACACGCTGTGATGAGCACCAGCTGTTATATGCAACTGATGAATCGCTAGATTCTACCCCTGAAACTAATAATACAATTTACGTTAATGAAATTGAATTCGAATTTTTAAAAAGTTGGGTTTTTTGAATCCAGAGTCCAACAGGGCCGTGTGCTGTATTTGCTCAACTTGTGTCTCTAGTGGTTCTCCACAGCCCTTTCTTTTATGATTTTATTTATTTATTTGTCAGAGAGAGAGAGAGCACAAGCAGAAGGAGAAGCAGGCTCCCCACTGAGCAAGGAGCCCAATGCGGGACTCGATCCCAGGACCCCAGGTGCATGACCAGAGTGGAAAGCAGACCCCCAACTGACTGAGCCACCCAGGCATCCCTCCTTAGTCCCTTTTGTAACCTTTCATACCGCTGAAAATTTTTTTTTTGTTTTTAAATTATCATATGGTAGAGGAGCCTGGGTGGCTCAGTCGGTTAATTGTCCAACTCTTAGTTTCGGCTCAGGTCATGATCTTGGGCTTGTGAGCTTGAGTCCCACTTTAGGCTCAGCGCTCAGGACAGTCTGCTTGTGCATCTCCCTCCCCCTGCTTGCTCTCTCTCTCTCTCTCTCTCAAATAAATAGTCTTTAAAAAAAGTAAATATCATATGGTAAACTTGACTTTTGGGTATATAATTCTGTTTTAACACACAGGTAGATTCATGTAACTCCTACCACACTCAGGTTACAGAACAATTTCTTCACCCCCCCTCAGAAACTGTCTGACACTATCCCTTTTAATTCACACATCTAGTGCCTTTATATTTGTTGAAAAATTGAGCCATGTGTTCTGTAGAATTGTTCAAGCTGGACTTGACTGACAGAATTCTCACAATGTGGTTTAGCGCGCTTCTGTAATTTTCTGGTAATAGATCTAGAAGTTTGGTTCGATTCGGGTCCAATTTTAATTTTCTTTCTTTTGATAAGAGTCCTTACAGATGGAGCTGTGGTTTTCCTGTTGCATCGTATCAGAGGGAACGTAGTATCTGGCTGAATCACGTCCAGGGGTGCAGGGCTTCGTCACGGGGTTTAATTGTGATCAGCCTGATCCCTCCATCAGAGTACACCCCGTTGGCCCCGCACCTAATGACTGTCCTCGCGATTCATGGCCACATGCTTCCCACTGGAGCTGTTGCTTCATCAGGGATTCCAGAATGGTGATTTTCCAGTTTTCTAATTCTGGCATCTCTTTTGCATTTATCAGTTTTAGTTCTCGTCTGATATACGTTTAACGGAAGGAAAGACTCAATGAGGAAGAGACTGTACAGTCGTTTTTTGAAAAGTTTTATTTATTTATTTGAGAGGGAGAGGGAGCGAGGGAGCAAGAGCAGGGGGAGGGAGAAGCAGACTGCCCGCTGCGCAGGGAGCCTGGTGTGGGGCTCCATCCCAGGACGCTGGGTTCATGACTTGAGCTGAGGGAAGACTCCCAACCGACTGAGCCACCAGGCACCCTTGCAGAGTCATTTCTTTGAGGAGTCGGTGGTCCTGTGTGTGTAGCCCAGTTAGGTGGTGTCGAAAGAACCATTTGTAAGGACTTGGGGCCCTTTTCCCGAAGAAACGCGGCTGCCCCGTGCTGTTCAGGAAGCACAGTGGAGGGCTTCTCGGGACGAGAATTTTGCTGAGTTTCTGAGTCTTAGGCCTCGGTCGGGGGAAAGGGGATATGTTTTGAGCTTCATGAAAAGTAGACATTTGGTCATAGATTAGACCTACTGATACCCAAAACTGCCATTGTTCTAACAGCCAAAGTGGCACGGGAACCTGTAGGATTAGATGCTAATGATGCAGCGATATGCAGTTCGTGAAAATTCGCTGAGCACATACCCCTGTGTGTACTTTCTTATATGCATCTTTAGTCTCAATAAAAATGTAAAGGAAAGCTCAGGTTGTAGTGTGATCCAGACGTACAGAAGGGAGATCTCACACAGCCGGTTTGCGGACGGTGGAGAGTTAAAAATGTAGATTTTTAGGATCATGCCTGTTTATGTCAGCGGCAGGTTATTATCTGACCCTCTGTCGTGTCCAGTCTGATGCACCAGGGAAACACCAGGCATGTGTGCCTTGCTGGGAAATATTACCACAAAATGAATGAGTTTCAATCTGGGGGGTGCCGCTTTGGAACATTCCCCGCAGTTGGTGTGTCAGCGGAATGGAGGAGACCGTCGGAGTTGGGCAGGGCAGTCGGGAGGCTGTGGCACGAGTTCCCATTGGGTTAGAGTACTGCGTGGGGGTGGGGGTCAGCTCACACCCCAGCCCACCCTCTCCTCCAGGGATGCCCGTACACAGCTGCCTGCTGTGTCTCAACTTCCAGGTAGCGGGAAGCACCTCAGCCTCAACATGTCCAACCCAACTCATCGTCTTCCCCCCCGAACCTGGTCCTAGTGCAGTGTTCTCAGTCCCGTGGCTCCTGATCACACATTCAGTCGTGCCAGCCAGAATCTGGGAGTCACTCTTGCCTCCTCCCTCTGCCAAGCTCTGCTGATATTATCTGTTAAAGGTCTGTTGAGTCCTTCAGCTCTACACCTTCGCCCTGGCTGACGGTGCCCGGGCTCCTGCTGCAGGATCCTAACCCGTCCACCTTTGCCCGCTGCGACCTGCATCCCGTTCCCTTGCCATGCTAAAACCAATGGGTCTGGATCATTCAGGATTCTCGTGGTTGGATCATTCTCAGGAAGGTTTTCCCAGGTGGGGCCCCCCGGTGCCTCCAGACTTCCCCCTGCTAGCTGCGTGACCCCACTGCCCACACAGCTGGTGTTGGACGGCACTGGGAAGGAGGAGCCTCGGCAAGGCTGGTTTTGTGACGAGAAGACCACCTCAGGGGCTGCAGCTGGTCACCAGATAGAGAAATGGCCAGGATGCTGGTTACTCCTAGGACAGCATCCAGCCTTGTCCGCCCCCAGGGGAGCCTCTAGAATATGTGGCCCAACAAGAAGTCTGCCCATTCCCCACTTTTTTTTTTTTTTCCTTCTCTTAAGTTCTATTTCTGTGAGGCTTGGGGGCTCTGAGTCACCCAGAGGGATTGCTTATCTACTGCGCTGTTCCCCTCCCCAGATTTCTGGGAACCTCACCTCTCCTCATCCCCAGGGGAACCAGGAGAGGAGCCAGGTTCACTCCCTGTTCCTGGGGGCAGCTCCTTGCTCCAGAGATAAGCACCTGAGTAGGGTTTGGCCAGTCATTGCCAAGAATCTGGCAGGAAGGCCGGGAGACGTCAGCTCAGACCGATGAGATGAAGGGGACTTCCCGTGTCCCAGCCAGGCCTTCTCTGAACCTGTTTTGGAGGTCCCGATGTGTCTCTGCCCTTGGGCTCCATGAGAAAGGCCAGGGCCCTTCCGGTACACTTTCCTCACAAACATCAGCTGCTTCTGTGAGTTCCTGTAACTGGCACTCAGAATAATCCCACCTCGTGATTCTCAGAGAACCCTGTCTGAATTCCTTTCTGTGAGCCTGAAGACTGCCTGACATTCACCATAAAACTGCTTCTCCCTCATGGAGGAAAAGGCAGAGATGACAGACAGTACGTGTACACCGGTAGCCGCAGAGTCCTACCCTCCTCGCAGAGAACAGATGTTGCAGCAACGCGGGAACATGGCTGCTTGCAGAATCCCCACTGGAACCCTCTTCTTTGTACATCCTGTGCGGCTGTGCTTACTTACACTTTATTGTGGCTGTCCAAGAATAAGAGGGAGTTGTCCTTGAACTGGCCCCTGGCCGTCCCCCATGAAAGAACAGGCATGAGTAGGCGTTCGCACATGGGGTGAGGTGGCCATCACCGCTGTCCCTCATTTCTGTCCCTTGGCAGGATCTGCGTGCTCGATCCTCCTGAGCCCAGCGACACTCTTCCAAGAAAGGGGAGCACCTAGAATACCTGAAGGTTGAAAAACGAGATTTATCTCAGCGGGGGAGGGTTAAAACTCCTGTAGATATTGTTTGAATATCTCGTAGTTCTAATTTGGCTTGATGATAAAGGAGAGGCCATTACAGAGAGAGGCCGTTGACTTGTATCTATCTCTTTTCGTCCTGAATAAGGTCCAGCTCTTGAAGAAGGGTTTTCTTAGTTTGGGCAAAGTCCTAAAAGAAAAGATTGTGGTCGGGTTGGTTGTGGGACTAGCTTTCGGGTGGTATCTGAAGGATGGGGGAAGGGTGCTGGGAGAGCCTGCCTCCGTTCCCCCCTTCCCTCCCTCCTTTGAGATGCTTGCTGTGGGAGATGGTTGAGTTCCCTTCTGTTGCCCACGGTTGCCTGGAGGTACAGCAGGGAGAAGCCCCATAGCTCTGGAGTGCTACTCCTTGTCTGTTTCTCCGTCCCTCGCATCAGTTCTTAGGGTCTTTAGGATTCTGCCCTGGGGTGGTTTTAGAACATGTCCACAAATCCTTTGACACTCTGTCCATGGGGAGGTGGGGTGTGTGTCTCCCCGTCACCCTGAACCTTGTATGAAGAGATATCCAAGGAACCTGGGTGGGTTTGTAACTCTGTGTGTGACCAGTAGAGTCTGATGGAGATAGTCTTTGAATTCTGAGACCAGGTCAGAAAAAACGCTGCAGCTCCTCCTTTGTTTGCTGAACACTCCTTTTTGGAGCCCTGAGCTGCAGGGTCAGAAGTCTGAGCCCAGGCTGTAGAAAGAGGCCACGTGTTGGTGCTACAGTTAGTAGCTCCCGCAAAGGTCTCAGCAGGCAGCCAGCATCAAGTGCTGGACATGAGAGTGAAGGCAACTTCATGTGAACCCAGCCTCGAGCAGGGGGGTCTTCCAGCCAGTGAGCCTTCCCGCCTGAGGCCCCAAAGGTCATGGAGCAGAGAAGGGCCTTTTCTGCTGTGTCCCCACCTGAATTCCAGACCCACAGGACCCGTGAGCAAAATAAAATGTTTGTTTGAAGCCTTTATGTTTTGGGTTAACTTGGGTTAACCCAGAGTAATGAGGCCCCACACTGAGCCTCCCCACCCCTCTCCATACAACAGAAAGCTTGGAGGGCAGTAGCTGAGCACTCGTGGTCTCTGTAGGTAGGCTGGGCCCCAAGAAGAAAATAAGTGGAGGGCTTAAATCAAGCATTCCCATTTTATTCTTCCCGTAATTACCAATGTGGTATGGCAGTCCATTGTCCCTGAGACCTGGAACCTTACAGGGACTAAGCTTCCTTCCCATCAAAGAAACATCAGAAGAGGGACACGAGTGTTCACCTCTGTCAAGAAGTGTATTTTAAAAGGTTTTTTTCTGCATTCCCCTCCTCCCCCAGTTATTTCCGTGTACTCTCATCTTGCAGTGGGAAAGGGTTAGCAGCTATAGGTGGGCAGGGAGGTATTTGATGGTCTGATCCCCTAGACCCTCGCTTTGAAGAAACCCCTCCTCTTTGCCTTGTGTCTTACCCACAGCATTTGTGGTGTCTTGACTCTCCAAGGACTGAGCCTTCCCAGGTTCTGTGAGGTTCAGTTGTCCCCCTTCCCACAGGGTGCCCTTCTTCAGCATTAGGAAGATTAAACGGGCCATCGGATCATTCCAAACTCAGATTTGTCCATCCTCAAACCTCTGCATTTGTTAGTTCATTTTATGACGTTAAATGAAACCTGAGAAGATAGGAATACCAGAAGAACCAACTTCAGAATATGGTTGCAGGATTCCTGAATAAAATGTTAACAAAGGTGGGGGACCTTGAGCATCTGCTTTTGGCTCAGCTCATGATCCCAGGGTTCTGGGATCGAGTCCTGCACTGGGCTCCCTGCTCAGCGGGGATCACGCTTCTCCCTCTGCCTCTGCTCTCCCTGTGCGTGCTCTCTCCCTCCCTCTCTCTTTCTCTCCCTCCCTCTGACAAATAAATAATAAAATAAAATAAAATCTTAAAAATTTTTTAAAATGTTAACAAATGGAATCCAGCACCATATTGAAGAACCTATGCGTGATAGATAACCCAGTAAAGAAATACCAAGTAAAATGAGATACTACAACTTGTGTGTGTGTGTGTGTGTGTGTGTGTGTGTGTGTATGTCTGAACTTGGCAGGGATTTTAAGAAACATACTAGCCGGGGCGCCTGGGTGGCTCAGTCAGTTAAGCATCAGCCTTGGGCTCAGGTCATGATCCCAGGGTCTTGGGATCAAGGCCTGCATTGGGCTCCCCTGCTCGACGGAAATCCTGCTTCTCCCTCTCCTTCTGACTGCCCCTCCCTCTGTTTGTGCGCGCTCTCTCTCTCTGTCAAATAAATAAATAATTCTTTTTTTTTTTTTTTAAAGAAAGGTACTAGCCATTGCAGGCAGAGGAAATAGGCATTCTCCTTTGTTTCTGGCGTGAGAGTAAATTGGCCTCACCTTTCAGGGGGTCACTTTTTACTCTGTGTGGCCGAAGACTTCATATCTTTTGACCCAGAAGTTCCACTTCTAGGAATTTTCTTTTCAGGAAGTAATTGCGATATATGCACAAATTTGGTATAAGGACGTTCATTTCATTGTTATTTATAGAAAAATTGAAAACAATTTTCCCGGTAATACGGGCTTGATAGGAGAGATTATAATATCAGACATAAATGATGTTGAAAAATAACACCGTGGAAATGTAGCGATATGCAAAGTGAAATAATGGCTTTGAAGCAGTGTGTTCTCCAGTTATTGCAATAGAAAGAACCACCAAAGGGATTCTTTCTATTGCAATAACTCAACTAAAAGTGGCTTAAGAGAAAGAAGAAGAATGTCTTGATTCATAATCCAGGAGGTCCGGGAGTAGAATGCTTTCAGGCAGGCTGGACACAGGTGCTCAGGGGTCGTCTTCAGGAATGTGCTTCCATCTCTTAGTTCAGCCTCATTTTGAGTTGGTTGTACTTTCAGGTATACTATCCACAAGTGTCGTTAAACAGGGTGCATCAGAGTTGAGGCAGGAAAGCCCAGGGGTGTCGTTCAGAGCCCTCGGGGCCGGAGAGCTGATGGTGTAGATCCAGGCTGGTTTTGGAGGGCTGTGAGCCAGGAGTGCTGAGGTCAGGAGAAGATGAACGTTCCAGCTGACGTAGTCAGGCAGACCGTGAACTCAACCTTTCTCCACCTTTTTGTTCTTCTCAGGCCCCAGCAGGTTGGATGAGGTCCATCCACACTGGGGAGGGCCATCTTTGCTCAATCCACCCATTAAAATGCTGATCTCGTCTAGGAACACCCTCACGGACACACCCAGAAATTATGTCTAACCAGCCATCTGGGCATCCTGTGGCCCAGTCAAGCGGACATGTAAAATTAACCATCAGAGGGCCCACCAGCAGCTCTGGGGTTATATTACAGAAAAAGAATTATTTCCTTCTGAATCATTCCAGCCAAAATCCCAGTGCTATAATCTCTTTGACCGGGCCTGGGTCATGTACTCCTCTCTTCAGCTGAGAGATGGTGTGGGTCCCATCTGAAATACAAAGTCATGTCCAAGGCTAAAATTTATTGAGTACTAATTACATGTCAGATTAGGGATCTGGGTTTAAGTTCTGTGATTAGACGTGTGACCTTGGGCAGTTCAGTCTCCCCATACCTGAAAAAGTCATAGTTCATGTCCTCAGTATTATTTTGCTCATTCCTCTTGACAACTCTGCGGAAATAGATCCTGTCCTCATTTTATAGATGAGGAAACCAAGGCTTGGCCAAGTTAAACATACTATACACAACAAAAGAATTAGCAAAGGGTGAGCCCATTCATGTGGGTTGAGAATGTGAGAGGAGGCAGTTCCCTAAAGAAGCAGAGGCTCCTTCGCACATCAGAAGCAGCCCCAAACAGAGGCAAACAAAACCAAAACTAACAGCCCCACAGAATACAGGGATTTGAAAACTCTATAAATCTATCACTCATATATTCATAAAGGCATAAGAATATATTGCACTCATGTTATAAGAAGAGGACGATGTAATAATAACTTTAAGAGAAGAAGAGCCCTTAAAAGTTAAAGCAGGAGAGTAGACCTGAAAAATGTACTATAAGAGTCAGTTTGAGGAAATCCCTGAAGAAGACAAAGAGATGGAAAATGGGAGAGAAAACGATAAGCCCAGGAGGTTCACTATCTGAATAATAGAGTTCTAGAAAGAGAGAGGGGGAGGCAGCCATCAGTGAAACAAAACAGAAGCAGTTACCAGAACTGAAGGACTTGAGGTTCCAAATCGAAAGGGTCCTTCAAATGCCCAGGAAAAAAAAGGATGAAAAGAGACCCACCAAGATACATCATCATGAAATTCCAGAACAATGGGGCAAAGAGATCCTAAAATATGGGGTGGGGGGGGGCCGAGAAACATAAGGGTAATGTGCAAGATTTCAAAGTGTTTCCCTCCCATGCATCCAGAGCAAAGCTACTGGAGGCCCTGCTTCTTGAACAAGAAGGCATGGGGGCACCTGAGTTCGGAATCCAAGCCAGGGGAGAGGTGGAGGGGATCCTAAGGAGGATGAGAGTGGTGGGAGAGTCTAAGGGGGCAGCTGTGCTCTAGAGGCAGAAGGTGACAGTTCAGATCGAAGCACTGTGACCACAGAGAGCCATGGCTGCCACGGCTGCCGCCATTATTCCCCCCCCGCCCCCACCACACTAACCTTAAGCCAAGGACGAATGCCCAGAGTCTGACCCGAGTTTTTGTCTGTACTTCAATTAACCACATGTTGGTGAGGTTCCGGCTCATTTCTGCATGCCCCCGCTGCCTGACGTTCTGTATATGTCCTCTAGAAATGTTGGAAGAGAAGTCATGGTTAACTGAAAATGCAGAACTGTCACCCCCTGACCCTCCTGCTCCTGGCCAGACACCTAAAACC
This sequence comes from Taxidea taxus jeffersonii, assembly GCA_003697995.1. Taxonomy (NCBI): domain Eukaryota; kingdom Metazoa; phylum Chordata; class Mammalia; order Carnivora; family Mustelidae; genus Taxidea; species Taxidea taxus. The sequence goes on along the minus strand of RCUC01128438.1, from coordinate 57,230 downwards.
TGGTCCATGCCATGGTGCAGCTATGTGTCTCAACTATGCTGAGCCTGATGCCTGGTTCTACTCAACCCCGTACTCAGTGATTTTCCTGTAAGAGGCTCTTGGAAATGTTCGGAGAAGCTGAAGCCAGCCAGTGGCCCAGAGACCAGTCAGCTTAGCTTCTCCATGAGCTTCCATCCAACAGTGGTGGCATCAGCCTTTCCTTACAGTCCTTGAGTGCTGCCTGCTGCTCAGATTTTCCAAACTTAGTAGATATTTAGGGATGCATATGTGGGTGGAAAGCTAAGAGGGAAAATGGAAATGATCGACACAGAAGTCATCACAATCGTCACTGCTGCAGGTAGAGAGGAGACTATAACCGAGGAGGGGCAGGCAGAGGCTCCAGGAGGACTGGCCATATTTTATATCTCAAACTGGCCACATGATTGTATACTCTATTAGTATCTATATTGTGCAAATGATTTTATTCCCCCTTCTATTCGCATGATGCATTTCACCACAAAACATTTTAAAAAACCAAGGGCTGTTACTCAGTAAAAGGGGATGAATGTGGAAAGCAGAAATAGATATTCATCCAGAATCTTTGGAAGACGAAAACACCTGAGAAAAGGAAGGAGAGGGAAGGACATTTGTGCCTGCCTCTCTTTGTTGCAAGGAATAGAGACTTGTTCGTTTTAACTCAGGGAAGGAAAGGGGCTGTTTTGAGCTTACAGGAGGAATGAACCGGAAAGATAAAACTCGGCGGTTTTTTTACTCTCCCTCCAGGCCTCTCTGTCTCTGTCTGCTGTCTTCCCTATTGACCATATCGTAAACCTTCCCCAAATTCATTGGCTTAAAACAACAATCACCATTTATTTATTGGCTCATGATGGCGTAATTGGAGAAGGGATTAGCAGGAATGGCTCATGTTTGCTCTATGAAGCCAGATGGACTGGACCTGGAGGATGTGGATGGCTTCACTCCATGTGTAGCTCCTCAGCTAAGGTGTCCAGAGCAGCAAGGGGCTAGTGGGGCCAGTCTCTCCAGCAGGGCTCCTTTATGTGGTAGCTCAGGGCTCCAGGAGAGGTAGAGCAGACGCTGTCAGGCGCCTTGAGCTCTAGGTCTAGAACCCACACCGTGTCACTTCCGCTACAGTTTGTTGGTCAGAGCAAGTCACTGTGGTAAGGATTTCACCTCCTGATGGGAGAAGTGGCTTGTGCTTCCAAAGATGGGAGGGATCCTTGGTAAAGGATCTGTTTTTGCAAAGAACTTGCCCTGTCTTTTCTCCCAGCACATAATTTTGGATTGCACGGTCCACTCATCATCCACTCATGATCCCCCCATAATTTTCTGTCACCTCCAACTTTACTGCTAACTTGAAAGTGCGTTTTGTGTCTTTAGGTCCAAATTTCTAAGAACCCATTGGTTCAATTCCTCTCTTTGCCTCCACAGTTGCCCCGATAATGTCCTTCATATATGATTTTTTGGATCCAATATTCAAACCATGATCACAAGTAGGAATTAGTTGTTATGTCTCCCTAAAGTACTTCTATTTAGGCAAGTTCCCTGGTTGTCTTTTATCTTTCACGACATTGACCTTTTTGGAAAGTCTAGGCCAGTTGTTTGCACAATGACCTTCAGTTTTGGATTTGCCTAATTATTTCCTCATGACCAGATTCAGCTTAACCCTTTTTGGTAGGAACAGGTGACGTTGTGTGGCTAGCCCATTGACTGGCTGCTCGTAGACAATTGCTGGATGCCCGCCTGTCTGTGCTCACCCCTGCTGCTCCTTTCCCCACTTCCCTACTCTGTGATTCCCAGGTTCCTTAGGCTGGAGGCTTCTGGGTTAGTTTGGCCAAGAAGTGGCCGTGGCAGATGACTGGAGAGTAGGGAAAGGGGAGAGAGACGGAGACATTTCCCATTTCTCTGTTCCTGTGAAGTCCTTGACTGCGGCTCCTTCTTTTCTGTGTGTGTCCTGCTCCCTCCAAACAGACCCTGCCCCCGTGGTTCCAGCTCCCTGGAAATCCCTCTCCTTGGTTCTGGCTGCAGCTGGCCCAAACCTCCATGCTTCAGTAAAACCTCCCTTTCCTGCTGCCTCTTCAGCCCTAGGGTAGCAATGGCATCCGGCTATTGCCAGCCTCTCCCTTGCCTCACCATCCTGTGGTTGGCCTCTCAGCTTTTCCATTTCCTGTGTGGCCACGTTTCTTTATTTGGCTTGAAGAGTCCAGGGTGGTGTCTGTTTTCCTGACTACACCCTGACTAATGCAGATAGGGCGCCCATCCTCGGTCTAATCCAAGCGATGTGCGGAATGGGGTTATGTGGTATCAGCTAGGGCAGCACTGGCAGTAGGGGCTCTAAGAGGGGAGATTCCTTCTCAAGGAGGGATAAGCACTGTAGCCTCTCCCTGCTTACACAGGAAGGGAATGTACACGAGGGTAACATCTGGATAGAATTTTAGATGATTTTATATTATTTTTCCTTCTTCTTTTTTGTTTATCCAAATTACTTACATTTTCTTTTTTCTTTTTTCAAGACTTTATTTACTTATTTATTTGAGAGAGAGAGCATGTGTGAGCATGGGCAAGAGGGGATGGGGGAGGGGGGAGGAGCGGAGAGAGAGGGACAAGCAGACTCCACGCTGAGCGCAGAGCTGGACGATGGGCTCCATCTCACGACCCTGAGATCATGACCTGAGCGGAAACCAAGAGTCGGACACTTAAACCGACTGAGCCCCCCACGCGCCCCCCTCCATATTACCTGCATTTTCTACAGTGATGGATGTGGAAAGTGAGGGGGAACGGTCATCATTCTATGCAAAAGAAGATACACCAGAGAACATGGAAACGGTTGGGCCCCGTAAAAAATCACGTTGGTCCCGAGTCTTCAGCTTTAAAATCGTGACAGATCTGAAGTGTACACCGTGATGATGTGGCGCACGTGTACAGTGAGAAAGGATTCCTGCGATAGGGCTAACGAGCACATCATCAGCTCCCGTGCACACCTTCGTGTACTGATTTGTTGTGGTGCGAACACTCACGTTCTGCTCTCTTAGCAAATTTCAGTGGCACAAGGCACTGTTGCCGTGTCTAGTCACCGGGGTATACATTTGATCTTCAGACCTTGTTCATCTTACTCACCTTATTCATTCATAAGCCAAACCCGTGTGCCCTCTTCCAGCCTGTCCCCGTTCGTCTCAACCCCCAGACCCCAGCCACCAGTCTCTCCTCTGTTTCTGTGTGTTCCACTTGAAAGTTTTTTTTCAGATTTCACATATAAGTGAAGCCAGGCAGTATATGTCTTTCTCTGCCTGGCTCCCACAAATCTTTTAAATTAAAAAAAAAAATAATAAGAGAGGCATTCCGTATAAGATAAAATATGAGAGTAACAGATTTCTCTTGTGAGACTTATAGAAGATTGCTTATACTCTTGTTTATCTGATGCACTTCATAAATAATTGAATAATTTGAAAAACCTGGTGCTGTAACCATAAAAAGGAGAAACGGTTCAGTTGTTGAGGGTGATTTGCACATAACCACGCAGGCCCACAAATGAGCAAGTCTGTAGTGAGTGGGGAAGTTTGCTGGTTCGTGTGGATATGTTTACGCTTAATAGGCGACTTGTGTGATTGTTTATAAGAATTGGAGGCATCTTCCGCAGTTTTTGTAATCAAATCATCCTGGGGGTTTTAGAAACGTATTAGCTGAGAGACTGAAGGATTCGAAAGGATATTAGAGCAACTGAGGCGTGGGTTAGAAATCTGAGAAAGTGAGTAAAAACTCACAAGAAAGAGCAGTGGGAAGATTAAACGGGACTCAAGACTGAAGTGATGGTGTACTGTATGTTGGCTAATTGAATTTAAATTTAAAAAATTAAAAACTGCATCAGGGAAGACAGGAACCATTGGAGAGAAAACGAACCGTTGGAAATGGGAAAAGAAAAAAAAATATGGGGTTAATCAGCTAGTACTGGATTGGAATAGTCGACAAGCGGTTCTCACAGCAGAGCCTCGCATGGAAAATATGCATCGCAAGTTAAGAACACAGCAAAACCCGCTTTCCACACAACCCCAAGCAGTCTGCTGCGGAGTGTCTGCAAGAATCAAAAGAAGACATTTTCCTGGACGTTTTACTGTGCTGGTGACCGTCAGTGAGTCATAGCAACAGACTTTTGACTTCAACCTGCTTCCATCTGCCTAAGCCTGCCCTTAGTCACGGTCTAATTACGGCTCTCTCAAGAGCACATCCGCTGGACTCCCGGGGTGCTGCACGTAAGAAGATGGTTAATAATGCCGCCCGAAAGGACGCGTCTGAACAAGCAAGTGAAACCAGCTCACATTGTACTGTGGGCTACTTACGATGACCCCTTCGTAGTGTGTGTGTAGTGTTGTTGTCGTTTATGAGCACAGAGGGAGGTGTCCAGCCGGAGTCGGGCCTGGTTGTGTCTCCCACCCACACCGAGAAAGGGACGAGGCTCGAGGAAGCATCCCTGGCCCTGGGAGTCTTCTCCTCCTTGGTGGACAGAACGGGAGAAGGTGATCTGGGCTGTGGCGGGTGCTGGTGTGGATCCCGGCCAAGATCCCCAGATGGATTGTTCCATTATCTTTACTCTCTCCCAACTTTCATCCCGAGCGAACGTCCCACCGCAGTCACATCTGCGGCTTCAAAGAGACTTTGTGTAAGTGGCTCCACGGCGATGACACCCTCCGGACACACCAGGAAACTCCCCCTGGTCCAGGAGGGGACCTGTCAGGCCTTCTCAGCCTGCCTAGCACTCCCCGGGTGAGGACACAGACTGTGACAGATTTCTCAGCTGTGTGGCTCAGACTTTTGCTTCCCAGCGCTTCCCTCTCTGCTTGTGGACATTCTGGATCAGAGCGTCTTCCACATCGCGGGAGAGGCTCTGCCGTAACCAGCCCTGCATTTGTTGTCACGGGTAATCCAGAGGAGAGGTACGCCGCCTTTCTGAGCACGGCGGCTGGTGTTTCTGGAAATATCTAGGACGACTGTCATTTCTGGAAATACCTGAGGCCTCAAGGTATCAAACAGGCATGTGAATGGAAAATACATCTGAGCTGGGGTCGCTGCATGGTTCCCTTTTGAAAGCTCCTGACGTGCAGTTCTGTTAAAATACAGCAGCTGGCGCGGGGCGGGGGCGGCACCTGGCTGCCTCAGTCGGCAGAGCTAGAGTGTGCGATGCTTGGTCCCAGGGTCATGAGTTCAAGCCCCACGCTGGGTGTAGAGCTTAATTAAGAAAAAAAAAAAATCAGGGGTGTCTGGGTGGCTCAGTCGGTTAAGCGGTGCCTTCGGCTCAGATCATGATCCCAGGGTCCTGGGATCGAGCCCCGCATTGGGCTCTCTGCTCAGCAGTGTGTCGGCTTCTCAACCTCTCTCTCTCTGTCTGCCTCTCTGCCTACTTGGGTTCTCTTTCATCTCTCTGTCAAATAAATAAATATCTTTAAAAAAAGAAAAAAAATCAACTGAAATAAAAATACAACAACCATGTATGCCCATAACCCTCCCTAGAGTAATCATACTCCCAGGCAACACTCCAAAATGCTTCCATTTAGAGCATGTTAATTAATGTTAATTTAGAGCGTGTATAAGCAGAAATATTTTTAGATCATCGCGGCTCCCCCAGCAATGAAACTTCGCCAGGTCTCCTCATTGTTATGCATTTCAGTCGATTTCAGGTGTCCTCAGAAAGCACATCTCTTACAGAATCTGTGTCTTTTTTTTTCATGCTCACTCAGCTGAACTTCCTCTCCTGATTTCTCAAACCAGGACCAGTAATTCGTCTTCATTTTAAGAAGCACATACTTCACGAGTTAGGTGTCCTTACATTCTTTCTGAGGACAGATCTGGTTTCGTTTCAGAGAATTAAGATCAGAAATGCTATCACTTATATTTTGTAACTGTTTAACGAAGACCACGCTGATTCCAAGGGTTTTTTTTTTTTTTTAAGAATACCCTTCATTTCCAGAGTATACAGTTCTTAAATTAATAGATTTTATTTTTTAGGGCAGTTTTAGGTTTACAGGAAAACTGAGAAGAAAGTAGGAACCTATTTTTGAACAGAAATTACTCTTCTTCTCCTTCTTGTCCACCTCCTCCTCCCTCTTGCTCTTCTTCTCTTCTTCTGAGAGAAAATGTGAGTGGGGAGAGGGGCATAGAGGGAGAGAGAGAGAATCTCAAACCGACTCCCCACTGAGCTCAGAGCCTGACTCAGGGATTTGATCTCATAACCCTGAGATGCTGGCCTGAGCCCAAACCAAGAGTCCAACACTTAACCAACTGAGCCACCCAGTCGCACCTTGAACAGACATTCTTAAGAGCTCATGAAGCTCCAGGGCTCCTATTCCAGTGAGTTTGTGATAATGAACTCAATGTCTATAACCAATAAGCCTATAGCCTATCACCAAGTTCAGATTAGTGCCCCTCAAAAATCCCTGCGTGATAGTTTTGCCTTAAATCACAAGGCTGTAAGTTGCAGGTTCTACACCTTCTATCTTTTACGCGACCATTTTCATGCCACACTTAAGACGGCCTCTCTAAAAACGTCTGTTTGGGCATTGTCAGAGCATGATCTTGGATGTGCCCCACCCTGAGCTCAGGGCTCCCTCCTGCTTACCTGCAGTGGGCTGTGCACCCCAGAGTCACCCGTGGCGTGCCCTTCCGAAGCAGCAGCACCAAGAGCCCCTCAGAGTTCACTGAGGGGCAACTAGATGGCTTGGCAGCCACCCCCAGGGTCTGGCTGGGGGGCTGCAGTTCTTCCTTCCCAAACTCACAAGCAGAATTTCTTTTACTGCCGAGTTCTGCTCAAATGGTGTGTGAGCCGCCCTCAGTTTGCCACTTTGGGGAAGGTTTCTGCGATGGTCCTCGGTCTCACCTGTGCCACTTCTGGTTTCTGAGGACAGGTCTGGTGACGGAGTTGTGCAGCCCAGGAAGTTCCCGTGTAACCACCTGAGAGGAAACATACCTGACCACTGTGTCCCCATGAACTCGTCCTGAGGACGGGGACCTGAGACCCCACAGCACAGGTTCTGACCCAGGGCTCCAGACACCCTCCCACTGACGGTCGAGTTTTAGTGGGTCTGGGAATTCCTCAAAATTGCACACGAATTTCCAGTAAATGTGATTTTTCAGGAGTAAGGGTTCTGGACTTTGATTAGATTCTTCAGGGCTTGATGCCCTCAAAAGGCTGAGAGCCATTTCTCTTTATTACTTTAACTGGACGGGTGGGGTTTTATATTTGATTTCTAACCAGTAGAGCATGAATTGGTTTTATCCAGGCCTTACCAGCTCCTCTGGCTCTGCATCTCTCTCTTACTCCTCTATCTTTCTTTCTTTCCTTCCTTCCTTCTTTCTTTCTTTTAAAAGTAGTCTCTACACCCAGTGTGGGGCACAAACACACAACCTGGAGATTAAGAGTTATATGCTCCTCAGACTGAGGCAACCAGGCACCCCACTTTTGTTCGGGCACCTAAGTGGCTTAGTCGGTTAAGCATCTGCCTTCGGCTCAGGCCATATCTTGGGTTCCTGGGATGGAGCCCTGTGTTGGGCTCCTTGCTCAGCAGGGAGTCTGCTTCCCCCTCTCCCTCTGCCTGCTGCTCTCCCTGTTCCTGTGTACACTTTCTCTCTCTCTCTCTGTGTCAAATATATAAAAATAAAAATAAATCTTTCCTGTGGGCTTTAAGTTAGTTGCTTAACTTAGGGTGGTGTTATCTTTAAATAAGTCATGACTTTTTCTTAAGAAGAATTTTTTTTAGTGCACACTGCTTAAACAGACAAAAGAACACACGTATATGAGGAATTTAAAGAAAAAACTGAAGCAATTCAACATTAGAATATTGCCAGCCGCTCATTATTTACATTCCCCTTAAAAACTCCCCCAGAAAAAAAAAACCAACTCCCCCAGAAGTGCTCGTTCTTCTAACCTGTGGTAAGGATTTCCTCGCCCATCTTTATAGGTTTGCTGGTAGACTTGCATTTTTTTAAAGAATTTATTTATTTATTTATTTGACAGACAGAGATCACAAGTAGGCAGAGAAGCAGGCAGAGAGAGGGGGAAGCAGGCTCCCTGCCAAGCAGAGAGTCTGATGCGGGACTTGATCCCAGGACTCCGGGATCATGACCTGAGCAGAAAGTAGAGGCTTAACCCACTGAGCCAGATGCCCCCGTAGACTTGCATTATTTAGTGTTGTCCGCTCTTGAACTTTATATAATTGGAATCATACTAAATTATTTACTGACTTGCTTCTTCAGCTCGATGTTGTGTTTGTAGCTGTAATTCGCGTTGCCGTGTGTTGCCATGCGTAGCTGTGGCTCCCGTTTCCACTGCTCTGCAGTGCTCTCTCGCGCAAATATACCACAGTCCTTCCATTTCCCTGTTGATGGACACTGGATGGTTTCATATTTACTGCTGAGAAAAACATAATCTCTCTTGTGCCTGCGGTGCGCATGGGCTGGAGTTTCTCCACGGCATGTGCCTAGATTGGATTAGCCGGTGTGTGGGGTGTGAGCAAATCCCACTTTGTTAGAAGATGCTCCTGACTTTCCGAAGTGGCTGTCGGAATCCAGGATGTCATGAACAGTAGGGGAGAATTGTGCCATGTCCCTGGCAGTCCTTGGCAGTCCCTGGTAGTCCCTGGCAGTCCCTGGCATGCTGAGTGTTTTTATTTTAGCTATCCCAGAAGTGTTTGTTGTAGCTCATTGAAGTCTTCATTTGTTTTTTTTATCATTAATGGGGTTGAGAATTGTAAAATACGCTCATTGACCATTTGGATCTCTTCTTCTGTGAAGTGCCTGCTTGAGTAATTTGTCTAGTTAGTTAGTTATTTTTTATGATTGGACAACTTTGCTTGTTCTGTTTCTTATGTATTTAAACTGGGGCTCCTGGGTGAAGTGTCTGCTCAGGCCAGGCCTGTTCGGCTCAGGCCAGGATCTCAGGGTCCTGGGATCGAGTCCCACATCGGTCTCCCTGCTCAGCGGGGAGCCTGCTTCTCCCTCTCCCTTTGTGCTCTCTCTCTCTCTCAAATAAATTAAATCTTAAAAAAAAAATCATTATGTCTTCCTGACGAATTGAGCATTTACTTTATCAATATGAGATGAAATTATTTTACTCTAGAAATGCTGCTTTTGCCCTCAGTTTTTTTGTTTCTACAATTAATAGAGTGACAACCACCTGATGTATGACATAACATTTGCCATTTAACCCTTCGAAGTGCACAGTTCAGTGGCATGAAGGATATTCACACTGTTGTGCCGCCGTCACTGCCCTTGTTTGCAGAGCTTATCATTCCAGAGAGACACTGTCCCCACGAAGCAGTGATTCTCTGTCCCCTCCTCTGGGGGGAAATCCCCCATCCCCTCTTGTAGGAACCACCTGTCGGTGGAGTCATACAGTGTTTGTTCTTTTGTGCCTGGCGCTTTCACGTAACGGAAAGTTCTTAAGTTTCAGCCGAGTCGTAGCATGTATCAGAATTTCATTCCGTTTCCCGGTTTAATAGAGCTCCATATTTCCCATAGGCCACGTGTTATCTACCCATTCGTCTGTCGATGGACACTGGGGTGGTTTCCATCCTTTGGCTATTGTGAACAAGGATACTGCGAACACCGGTGTGAAAGGAATGTGTTTGAGTCTCTTCTTTCAATTCTTTTGGGTTTGCACACGCACTCACAGTTTTAATATAATATTTTCCAACTAAAAATGTTCAGCCCTGGGTGCCTGGGTGGCTCAGTTGGTTAAGCGAGGGGCTTCGGCTCAGATCATGATCCTGGGGTCCTCAATTCGAGCCCCACATGGGGCTCCCTGCTCAGCAGGGAGTCTGCTTCTCCCTCTCCCACTCCCCATGCTCATGTGCCCACACTCTCTCTCTCAAATAAGCAAATAAAATCTCTAAAGGAAAGAAAAAAATCCTCCTTCTATGTTATACATCTGAAATGTAATGTAATATAGTGTATTAACAAGACTCAAATTAAAAAATTATATGTAGCTATTTAAAAAGCAACGAAGTTTCAGATAATAAAAATTTTTAAATAGTTGAAAATCCTCCTTAATACCAATACTTTATAGAATCCATTTTCACTTACGTTTACTCACATCTTTGCAATTTTCTATGTTCTTTATTCATTCGTGAAATTCTGACTTTCCATTTAGGACCATTTTCTTTTCCTCTGAAGGGTGTCATTTAGAAGCCTCATTATCCAACTCACAGTCCATTGTGAGTTGGCTAACTGAATTTAAATTTAAAAAAATCATCATTGAAGGGTTGCTGGTGGCAGAGTGGAAGCAGTGTTGAAGAGTATTTGCACGGGTCCTAGAAGGTCTCATTTCATTGCGTTCCACTTGCCTTAGATGTTTTTGGAACTTCTGAGAAGATTACATAAAATGACTTTTGACACTCATGCCAACTCACCATCTTGTAGTATAAAAAAAGAAAATCAAACTTTTTGGTATTGTTTGTTGTGGTATATTTTATATTGAGTAAGATGCGCAGCTCCAAGTTTAATTAGTTTTTTTTACATAATTATACACCCGTTTTCCACTACCCAAATAAAAATACAGACTATTTTAATCACTCACAAATATTCCCTCCTGTCCATATTTCCACTTTTGGAAACAACCATTGCTCTAGTTTCTGTCCCTTTAGATTAACTCTCTTTGTTCCTAAATCTCATATATATGCCATCATATACTTTCTTGGTCTTTTTTCTTTTGCCCCACAGTATTTTTTGATGTGTATCCATGTTGTTGTATGTCACTCGTAGTACTCAATTATGTGACAACAGGGGAAAAATTTGCAACAGTATGTCCAGCAAAGGACTGTTACTCTAAATATGGAAGAACTCTTAAAGTTCCACGATAAGAAAACAGAACGGCATTAAAACGTGTGCCAAGGACTTTAGCCGTCACCTCACCAATACAGACAGAGAGCTGGCAGTCATGTGTCATCATGGAAATGCAAATTAAAACAGTGACCACGTACCGCAGCACACCTGTTAGAGTGGCCCAAATTCGCAACGCTGACCACAGCAAGTGCTGCGAGGGTGAGGAGCACCAGGACCTCCCATCTTACATGGGAAATGGCAAAGCCACTTGGGAAGACAGTCTGGTTGTTTCCTTCAAAACCAAACATACTGGACTACTATGTATTTACCCAAAGCATACAGAAATACAGATACGGAAGGGTACGTGCTCTCTGGAGAGAGCCCCGATGTCCATCGACTGGTGAATGGATGAAGAAGAGGTGATATATCTATTTGCAATGGAATATTACTCGGCCATCAAAAAGAACGAAATCTTGCCATTCCCAGGGACGTGGATGGAACTAGAGTGTATTATGCTAAGTGAGATAAATCAGTCAGAGAAAGACAGATATATGATTTCACTCTGTGTGGATATTAAGAAACGAAACAGGTGAGCGTAGGGGGAAGAAGAAGAAAGAGGGGCAAACCGAGAAACAGACTCTGAACTCTAGAGAACGAACTGATGGTCACCCGAGGGGCGGTGGTGGGGGAATGGGAATGGGTGAAATAGGGGACGGGGGTGAAGGTGGGCATTTCTCCTGATGAGCACGGGGTGTTGTATATAAATGTCGAATCACTAAGTTGTACGCCTGAAACTAACGTTACACGGTCCGTTAACTAACTGGAATTTAAATTAAAACTTGAAAAAAAAACCCAAAAAACAAACAAACAAAAAGAAACATACCTTTTCCATCTGATCTAGCAGTCATGCTCCTCAGTACTGATCCAGAGGAAGTGAAAACTTATGTTCTCATGGACACCTGCACATGGATGTTTGTAGCAGCTTCATTCGTGATGGCCAAAAGCCATACATGACCCAGATGTTCATTTTGAACATAATAAATAAATAAACGAACTGCGTTTGTTTTCACTTCCCATATGGAGCATCACTTCACTACATGAGTAAACTAGCACAGCCCCACAGTGGACTATTGCTCGTGCTAAAACCAAGTGAAGGCATGAAAAGACATGAAGAACCTTAAGTGCATGCCCCTGAGAGAAAGAAGCCAGTCTGCATTCTCCATACTGTGCGATCCCAGCCACATCCTGGGAATCCCAGACATCCCAGACATCCTGGGAAAGGCAAAGGTGTGGAGAAATGAAAACATGAGTGGTTGCCAGGGTTTGGCGGGGAGGAGGAGAACTGGACCAGCAGAGGAGGAGAGGTGAACCAGCAGCGCACAGAAGACCCCCAGGGAGTGAGAATACCCTGTAGCGTTTGCCCGTACCCAGACAATGTACACCACCAAGAGGGAGCTGGAACCGCTTTTGTGGACTTGGGGGCTGGCTGGGGGCACTCCTCGGACAGATCCAACCCCCAGGTCCTGGACTCTGCCACCGTTCAGGGCAGGCGGCTCCCCGTCAGCACAGGCTCGGTGAGAAGTAGTCCTCGACTGCATGGCCAGGACCACTTGGAAATCAGAGAAAAGGGATCTCAAGCTTCTGGAAGCTTCTAGCCCCTGTCCTCCATGTTTCTCTGTAGCAGCCTCCTCCTGAGAGACTCAGCCTCCAGCCTTCAGCTCATACTGTCTGGGTGGCCTTGATGTCTGGGGTCAGTAATGTCCCCTGCATCTTCTAACCCATCTCTCCTCCATCCTGCATCTCTGCTCTTGAGCTGGAGAAGGCTGAACAGGGAGAGCTGGGACACAGCCTGTTCAGGATGGCGCCTGCTGGGGAGGGAAACTGAGCTGGGATGTTCAGGGAGATCTGGTCTGCCATCAGGGGCACAGTGTTCCTCTCCACACGCAGATGCACCGAGATCCAGGAATCCCCACCCACACTGAGCTAGCTTACTCTTGGATGGGACTTGGCCTCACTCCTGCCTCCTTGTGGTCTCATTTTGGGATGCCAGGCTCAAGAGGACCAGCCTGGGTCTTGCTGATACAGGTGCACAGGCAGTGGGAAGGTGGGAAAGGGATCCACATGGATATCCAGCCCTTAGTGGACCTAACCTGTCCAGGGCAATTGTATTTGCACCTGCCACACAGAAGCAAAGGGTATGACTTGTCTTACAGCGAAGTCAAGATGTGGCCTGGGCACAGAGTACCCGCAGGCAGAAATAATTTGGCACAGAGGGAAGGAGCAAGTGCAGGGGATCTTTCATGGGGAGAGCGGAAGAGGATTTGGGCTGGCAGGAGAGGTTGGGCAGCTGCCCCCTGCCCCCCACCTCTTCCTTGCCCATCATCTGTCGAGGGACATCTTGTCTGCTTTCACAGTTTGGTGACTGTGGACATTGCTGCTATGAACACTGGGGAGCAGGTGCCCTTTCTTTTCACTACCTCTGTATCTTTGGGGCAGATACCCAGTAGTGAAATTGCTGGGTCGTAGGGCAGCTGTATTATTAACGTCTTGAGGAACCTCCATGCTGTTTTCCAGAGTGGTTGCACCAGCTTGCATTCCCACCAGCAGTGCAGGAGGGTTCCCCTTTGTCCGCATCCTCGCCAGCATCTGTCGTTTCCTGACTTGTTAATTTTTGCCATTCTGACTGGTGCGAGGTGGGATCTCATTGTGGTTTGCGTTTGTATTTCCCTGATTATTTTTATTTTTTAGCGCTTCCTTGCTTTCAGCACTGTCGGGTGCTCTGACTCGTCTCGTCTGGATCAGAGGACGGTATTAGGAAACCTGGTTTTTATGACTGTTGTTTTCACTTGTTTATTCCTTTTAGTAGGTTACGATGACGGATTCAGCTGTTCTCAGTGTTACCTTTAGGAGGAATGGCTCTTTGTGTTAAAAAATCGTTTTGCAGACTTTCCCTGGGAAAATAAAGTCAGTTTTTCTGGAAAGTAGAGTCCGTTTCCAGGAGAAGGGTTGACGGGCAAGGCCCCTGGCCGGCGCAGTCGCTAAAGCTCTTGACTTCAGGGTTGTGGGTTTGAGCCCCGCACTGGGTGTTGAGATGACTCAGAATCTTTTAAAAAATTAATGGGGAGAGGCCATGTATATTTTTATGTTTCTGCATACTCAGAGGCAAATTGTTTCCATATTCTGGTACCAATGCATACTGCCTCCAAGAATTTATAAATGAACTAGTTCCCCTTCAATTTTTAGAAGGAATTGCAAGGGATAGAATGAAAAATCTTCCTGTCCCCATCTAATTCCCACAGGCCTCCTTCCTGGAGACCACGGTATTCGTTTCTCGTATCGTCTTTCTGGAATATTCCGTCGTACGAATTTACTGTAACGTGCACAACCAGTCATCTGCTGACAGACATCTAGATGTTTTCCTGGTTTTCTACTAAAGCAAGCAACGAGACCGTGATTAACCTTCTACTCACATTATTTCGCCTGTGTGCAGGCGTGTTTGAGTGCTGACACTTCAGAGACATTACTGCTGTCTCAGAGGAGACACAGGTCTGTAATCTCGTCAGAGATTCCTGATTGTCCTCGTCAAGAGCTTTACTCAAAAAACGTAACCGAGACTGTGACGACCACGAGAGTTAGTGTCTCTAAAGCACTGAACAATGAATGGGACACAGCAAGAGAGTGTTAATTACTTTTATTATTGTTATCTTTAGATTTTTCCCCGCAGTCTGATTAGTGAAACAATAGTACCTTGGTGATTTTTCATTTGCTTTTGTCTTACCGTGAATGAGGTTGAGAGCTGTTTTCATATGTTTAAAAGACATTTGTTTGCCGCCAGCCTGTGTAATCACAATGGAAATCGGAGTCCTCCGTTCATCCTCAACCTGGAAATCTTTGTTTTCTTGCTTACCCACCACTGCCCAGTTCCTCAGCCTGGCAGTTGGGCCTCTCATAGTCTGGCACCAAGTTATCTTTCTAGAAAATCTCTCCTCCATGGCTTTCCCATACCTCCTTTTTTATTCTAGCCTAAATAATTCAACTATTGTGCTAAAACACCTTTACTTCTTGGCTCCTGCATCTCTGCTCAGGCCACTAACTCAGTCTGAAATTCTGATTCCCTCTCTTTGAACTTGTCCAAGAGCTTTTCTTCCTAGCTCAAAACCCAGTCATGCTGATGGGGCCTTGAAATATAGGGGAGGCTCAGTGGGGTGAGGTCCGGAGCCGATGACCAAGAAAGAATTCTTGAGACATCTTTGGTGCAAAATGGTTTATTAAAGCACGGGGACAGGACCCGGGGGCAGGAAGAGTTGCTGTTGTGGGGTGTCAGCCTGTCCTCAGCTAGCTTCCCATCAATGCCTTATCTCTAACAAGAAGCATTTTGTGGCCACCTCCGTATCCGTGGTATTTCCCTTCCAAAACCTGAGGATGCTAGTCGGTCTTTTTTTTTTTTTTTTTAAGGATTTTATTTATTTATTTGACAGACAGAGATCACAAGTAGGCAGAGAGGCAGGCAGAGAGAGAGGAGGAAGCAGGCCCCATGCAGCACAAAGAGCCCGATGTGGGGCTCGATCCCAGGACCCTGGGATCATGACCTGAGCCGAAGGCAGAGGCTTTAACCCACTGAGCCACCCAGGCGCCCCATGCTAGTCGGTCTTTACATAAATCTCTTTAGATCCCTGTTTTCCTCCTTGAGTTTCCCACGTGCAGAGACTGTGCCTCATTCTGTTTGTCTCGGGGCCTGGCACGGGCCGTGGGCGCCATAGCTGTTCCGAACCATGTGTGCACAGTGGTGATGCTTGGGGATAGGGCGGTTGCTTGGTGTTTGGAGACAAAGAAGACAAAGTTGGGAGATAAATAGGAGAGATATGTGGGAAGATAAGCGGGAAAAGTCGTGGCAAGCATAAAGGGAGCAGGTTGAAGGAGCCGTGGAAGTGGGTATTTGGGAACAGAGGGTAAGATCGTTGGTAAGGCCGGGTTAGAGGCCCCACTGGAGGTGGTCATGGGGCGGCTCTCCGAGGCCCACACAGGCCTCAGGCCAGGGGAAATGAGGTGGAGTTGGCTCCCCTCAGCTCTACTGTGGGAGGCCGCAAATAGAGGTTCAAAGAAGCCCCTGCTGGAAGGCCTGGTTGCTTGTTTCAGAGAAAAAGAAGAGTAATGGTAGAAAAGTATTTTGTTTGTTTACTGGATTCATTAAAATAATAATAATAATGTGGGTTGAACACCGGGGTAAACTAATCCCCAAACTTGTTTTTTGTATTTTTGATTTTAGCCATTCATACAAGTGTCAGAGGATATCTCATGGTGGTTTTGATATGCATTTCTCCGACGATGAGTGATGTAGAACGCCTTCTCACGTGTCTGTTGGCCATTTGGATGTCTTCTTTGGAGAAATGCCTGTTCATGACTTTTGCCCGATTTTTAACTGGATTATTTGTTTTTTGGTGTTGAGTTTTGTAAGTTCTTTATATATTTCGGATACTAACCCTTTATTGGATCTATCATTTAAAAGTATCTTCTCCTATTCAGTAGGTTGTCTCTTAGTTTTGTGATTGTTTCCTTTGCTGTGCAGAAGCTTTTTATTTTGAGGTAGTCCCAGTAGTTTATTTTTGCTTTTGTTTCCCTCGCCTCAGGAGACACATCTAGAAAAATGTTGTTATGGCTGACGTCAGACACATTATTGCCTGTGTTCTCTTCCAGGATTTTTATGGTTTCAGGTCTCACATGTAGGTCTTTCATCCATTGAATTTATTTTTGTGTATGGTATATGAAAGTGGTCTAGCTTCGTTCTTTTGCATGGAGCTACCCAGTTTTCCCAACACCATTTGTTGAAGAGACTGTCTTTTTCCCACTAGATATTCTTTCCTACTTTGTTGAAGATTAATTGACCATATAAGTGTGGGTTTATTTGGGGATTTTCTATTCTGTTCCATTGATCTATGTGTCTGTTTTTGTGCCAGTCCATACTGTTTTGATTATTGTAGCTTTATAGTATATCTTGATATCTAGGATTGTGATACCTCCAGTTTTTTTTTTTCTTCTCTTTCAAGATTGCTGTGGCTATTTGAGGTCTTTAGTGGTTCCATACAAATTTTAGGACTGTTCTAGTTCTGTGAAAAATGCTCTTGGTATTTTGATAGGGATTGCATTAAATCTGTAGATTGCTTTGGCTAGTATGGATATTTTAACAATATTTGTTTTTCTAATCCATGAATATGGAATATCTTTTCATTTGTTTGTGTCTTTTACCTCCTTGGTTAAATTTATTTCCAGGTATTTTATTCTTTTTGGTGCATTGTAAATGCAATTGTTTTTTTAATTTCAGTTTTGCCTACTTCATTATTAGTGTGTAGAAATACAGTGGGATTTCCATATATTGATTTTTATCCTGTGACCTTACTGTATTCATTTAACAGTTGTAGTAGCTTTTGGGGGAAGTCTTTAGGGTTTTCTATATCATATGTCATCTGTAAATAGTGAAAGTTTTACTTCTTTCTTACCAACTTGGATGCCTTTTATTTCTTTTTCTTGTCTGATTGCTATAGCTAGGACCTCCAGTACTATGTTGAATGAAAGTGGTGAGAGTGGACATCCTTATCTTATTCCTGACCTTAGGGGAAAAGCTCTCAGTTTTTCACCATTGAGTATGATGTTAGCTGCAAGTTTTTCATATATGGCCTTTATTATGTTGAGATATGTTCCCTCTAAAACTACTTTATTGAAGGTTTTTTATCATGAATGGATGTTGTACTTTGTTAAACGCACTTATTGAAGTGATCATATGGTGTGTTCGCTTCGGCAGCACATATACTAAAATTGGAATGAAGTGATCATATGGTTTTATCCTTTCTCTTGTTAATGTGATGTATCCCAGTGGTTGATTTGTGAATATTGAACTGCCTTGCATTGTGGTGAATGATTTTTTAAGGTATTGTTAGATTGGGTTTGCTAATGTTTTGTTGAGGACTTTTGCATCTGTGTTCATCAGGGATACTGGTTTTGGTATCTGGGTAATGCTGACCTCATAGAATAAATTTGGAAGCTTTTCTTCTATTTCTGTTTTTTGGGGAAGACTTTGAGAAGAACAGGTATTAACTCTTCTTTAAATGTTTGGCAGAATTCACCTGTGAAGCTATCTGGCCCTGTACTTTTGTTTGGTGGGAGTTTTTTTTATTACTGATTCAATTTCATTGCTGGTAATCAGTCTGCTCAAATTTTCTATTTCTTCCTGATTCAATCTTGGGAGGTTATATGTTTTTAGAAATTTACCCATATCTTCTAGGTTGTCCAATTTGTTGGCATATAATATTTCAAAATATTCTTTTATAAACCTTTTTATTTCTGTGGTGCTGGTTATTATTTCTCCTCTTCCAGTTCTGATTTTGTTTGAGTCCTCTCCCCCTACCTCGCCACCCCCCTGGTTTTTTTTGATGATTCTGGCTAAAAGTTTATCAATTTTGTTGATCTTTTCAAAGAACCAGCTCCTGGTTTCTTTGTTCTGTTCTGTTGGTTTTTTAGTTTCTATTTCTTTATTTCTGCTCTCATCTTTATTATTTCCTTCCTTCTACTGTTTTGGGGTTTTGTTTATTCTTCTTCTCTAGCTCTTTTAGGTGTAAGGTTAGGTTGTTTGTTTAAAATTTTTCTTGCTTTGGGACACCTGGGTGGTTCGGTTGGTTAAGCTCTCTTTCATGGAGATGATGGGATCCTGCTCCTACCAGGCCATTGCATTGAATAGCCTGAGAACAGGAATGCTGCTGATGTCTCAGCTGCTTCCACAGTCACCTCTTGGGATTTAACAGTACATTTTTTAAAGAATAACTCCACAGTGGATGATTTCCAATTTCATGACATTGTGATCAGAAGAGATGAATGGTGACTTCAGCCTTTTTGAATTTGTTGAGATTTGTTTTGTGGCCTAATATGTGATTTATTCCAGAGAACGTTCCATGTGCACTTGAAAAGAATGTGTATTCTGCTGTTTCCAGATGGAATGTTCTAAATGTTCCGACTATATCTGTTAGATCCATCTGGTCCAATGTGTCATTCAAAGCCACTGTTTCCTTGTCGATTTTCTGTTCGGACGATCTGTCCAGACCTCGACAGTTTTGAGAAGTGCTGGTCAGGTGTTTTGTAGAATATCCCTCTATTGGGATTTGTCTGGTGTTTTTTTCTCATGATTAGATGGAGGTTATGAGTTTGGAGGAGGAAGCCCACAGGAGTAAAATGCCATTCCTATCATATCAAGGGTACATGTGATCAGTATGACTTATCACTATTGATCAGAGGTTTTTTGGTCAGGCTTCTCCACTGTAAAGGTACTCTTTTTCCCCCCTTCCCATATTGTACTCTTTGGAAGGAAGTTACAATGAGTTGTCTACCCCTAAAGGACGGGGAATTATGCTCTCTCTTCTTCACAGCAGAGTATCTACATAAATTATTTGGAATTCTTCTGTATGAAAGATTTGTATTTTCTTATTTATTTATTTGATCATTTATTTGTATCATGACTATGCACTCATAGATATTTATTTTATAATTTGAGTTATAACCTAATACTGCTTTATTCATTTTCTTGCTCAGATTGTTTCAGCTTTGGTCATTAGAAATATTTTCAGTAAGTTCCTATGTTCCCTTAAGTATACCCATCACTGGGGCACCTGGGTGGCTCAGTGGGTTAAAGCCTCTGCCTTAGGCTCAGGTCATGATCCCAGGGTCCTGGGATCGAGCCCCGCATCGGGCTCTCTGCTCAGCAGGGAGCCTGCTTCCTCCTCTCTCTCTGCCTGCCTCTCTGCCTGCTTGTGAACTCTGTCTGCCAAATAAATAAATAAATAAAAATCTTTTTAAAAAAGTATACCCATCATTTTGTGCGTGTGTGTGTGTGTGTGAGCATCTCCTTACTTTCTCCCATGACAAAATACTCTAAGCTTAGTCTTGTAGAGTTTCTAGAATCAGCCACCTCCCTAAGTAGCCGTATTTCTTTTTATTGGAGCATGGCATTTAAATCCAAGGTCTGAGCATGTTGCTTCTGGAGTGTCATTGCTTCTAGACTCTCTCAGCTGTTTGCACAATGGTACATATATACCATACATATATAGTTACATATATATGTAAAACAGAATTTCCACATTATAAAACAAAGTATTTGTAGTATTTGTAGTATCTATTATGTGACCTTTATTCCCACCATTGTTTTCATCTTAGTTCTACAGTACATAAATATTCAGTACTTACCACCAGTCATTATAGATATACAATAATATAATATATTACAATATATGTAATATATAATATTGATTGTATATCGATATTATCAATATCAATGATAATACCAATAATATCAATTATATATAATATGTATCATATATTATAATGTTATATGTATTTTATATATTATAATATACAGTAATGTATAAATAAATACATAACATATATAATAAATACATATAATTTATCTATAACTACTTTTATAGAAGTATCTATATTAAGCTAAACATGAGGGACCCAGCCTATGCCTTTCATAAAGTAGGGAAATTTTGAAATGAGTCAGGTAACTAAATGTGAAAAAACAATAGTAGACAAATAATCCACACCCCCACCCCCGTAAGTGGTGATAGAAAGTGTGGGTGAATTCTTGCAGAATCTGGCAATGGGAAAACTTCTGTAACCATGACCAAAATTCCAGCAGCCATAAAGCAAGAAGAGGACCTTGACTATGTAATTAGAAAACAAATAAACAAGCCTGCACAGCAAAACCCCACAAATGAAGTAAAAAAGACAAATGGTAAGCTAGGGAATAATTTGCAACGTGTACCACAAAAGGCTATTATCTTTACTATATACTGAACTTATAAAATTTAAGAAGAAAAAGACCAGGAACCCTATAGGAAGAAAATGAGTGAAATATATATACAGTTTATAGAAAAAGAAATTTAAATGGCCCTTAGACATAAGAAAAGATTTTCTATCTTGCTCATAACCGGGGAAATACAAATTAGAATCATACTGAAGTGTCATTTCTCCTCTTAGATTTGCAAAGATCCAAAAGTTTGGCAGTTCTCTGTTGACAAGACTTTAGGGAAACAGACACTGCAAACAGTGCAAATGAAAAATGGGAATTTGGCAATCTGTGGCTAAATCATACATGAATTTGCCTTTCGAGATAGAAATCCCACTTGTAGGAATCTATCCCCAAAGTATGTGGACAGAAAGAAGAAATGATGTAAGTGTAAAACTCCTAATTGTAGCATTCCTCCTAAGAGCAGAGAACTCACAGGAGACTCACGTACTCTCCAAAAGGGGGCTGGTGTATGGATATGGAAATGCCAAAAGTAAAAAGAGAAAAATACAACATAAGACATTAACAGCAAAGAGGCTGATCTAGTCTGAAGACCCACCAGGAAGATACCATAATTCTAAATTTGCTTTGTACCTAATAACATCGTCTGAGAATAGCTAAAGAGAAAATTGGCTTAACCATAATGAAAAATCTACACATCCTCAGTTTTAGAAAGGAATGATGTCACACCTATCTCAGTAACCGATGCCATGAGTAGACAGAAAATCAGTGAGGTCATAGAAAATCATAATTAGGGGCGCCTGGGTGGCTCAGTGGGTTAAAGCCGCTGCCTTCGGCTCGGGTCATGATCCCAGGGTCGTGGGATCGAGCCCCGCATCGGGCTCACCGCTCTGCGGACAGCCTGCTTCCTCCTCTCTCTCTGCCTGCCTCTCTGCCTACTTGTGATCTCTGTCTATCAAATAAATAAATAAAGTCTTTAAAATAAAAAAAAAAGAAAATCATAATTAACTAACTTGACCTAAAACATGTGATATATATCCAAGTACACATGCAGCATTTCCCGTGATTGAACAAAAAGGGGCACAAAGTAAACCACAATAAATTTCAAAGGATTTTAAGTCATGCAGAGTAACTTTTCTGACCACAGTCGTATTGTTTAGAATCAAGTGATATAAAGATCATTAGAAAATCTCAAATACAGGGAAATGAAGCAGGATGCTAAAAAAAAAAAAAAAAGAACCATCATAAAACCATGGGTCTATAAAAAAATACTGCAAATTAAAAAGTATTTTAACTGAATATAAATGAAAATATATGTCAAAACATGCAGCTAGAACCATGTTTAAAGCAAGATTTATAACACTAAATGAAAACAGAAGAAAGTCCAGGCTCAGTAGCAACCATTTGAGTATCATCTCATGAAGTCAGAAAAATAATACCAAATAAACTCAAAGAAAGTAGAAAAGAGAAAATAGTAAGGAGTGGAAATTAATAAAACAGAAACAAACTCATAACCGGGAATATTTAAAAAACAAGAGTTTGTGATTTTAAAAGACTGGTACCATTTGTAACAGCCAGGCAAAACTTACGTAGCAATGAAAGTAAACAAATTCTTGGGGGCGCCTGGGGGCTCAGTGGGTGAAGCCTCTGCCTTCGACTCAGGTCATGATCTCAGGGTCCTGGGATCGAACCCCGCATCGGGCTCCCTGCTCAGCCTGCTTCCTCTGCCCTTCTCTGCCTACTTGTGATCTCTGTCAAATAAATAAATAAAATCTTAAAAAAAAAAAGTAAATTCTTGCTAAATGCAACATAGATGAACCTCAGAAACAAATGTTGAGCAAAAAAGAAGAGCCAGACCAAAAGACGATGTACTATGTGATTCCATTAATACAAGACTACCTGTGGTGTTAAAACTAAAACAGCCAGCTTTGAGGAGGTAGGAAAGAGACGTGATTGGAGAAGATGCCCCGAGAGGACTTTTGGGATGCTGGACGTTTCTATTTCTTGAATGAATATTAGTTCCATGGGGGTGCTCCCCCCGGGATAGGTCACTGACCTGTGCACTTGTGAGCTCTGTGCTTTTCGGCAGTGAGCTCTGAGATTTTCCCTAGAAGAGACAGGAGCCGTCAGAGCACAGTTGCTGGACAAAGTCAGTGTCTCCCTCCCCAAAAGAAATAAGAACAAAGAACAGAGTCTCCCTCCGTGACTCTCTCTGGCTGCCTGGGGACTCAGAAGCCATTTGTGACACGAAGATGAAAGCCACAAAGGCCAGCGGCCGTGGACAGCCTACTACCCACACCCTCTATAAGAAAAACAAGCTCCCGGCCTCCTGGGTCCCTCATACTTGAAGCTGACCGCCGTTGCAGCGAATGGGTTAAGGATTCAGTTCTGTAAATGTAGAGAAGTACAGTTTCAACAGTAAAGAGAGGAGGAGGAGGCAGACACCAGAAATTAATCATATAGGAAATGGAGAGACAAGAATATGTAGAAAACATTTAAAGAAAACCAATAAAACAAGCAAATCTCCAGCTTTACTTTTGCACAACATGAGAGAGCAAAACTAAACTGCATTAAGAAGGATACAGTAGGGGCGCCTAGGGGCTCAGGGGGTTGGGGCCTCTGCCTTCAGCTCAGGTCATGATCCCAGGACCCTGGGATCGAGCTCGTCTGGCTCTCTGCTCTGCAGGGAGCCTGCTTCCCCCTCCCCTCTCGCTTATGATCTGTCCGTTCAATAAATAAATAAAATCTTTTTTTTTTTAAAGGATACAGTAAACAGTACTTATATGGCATAGGCCGGTTTGGTTTTTTTTAACATGGCAAGAACGCCTCAGCGGGGCTAGAAAAGGGGGAGCGCCCTCAGATCCCCTGATTTGCAGAACCAGCAGTGCGATCCTCATTACCTGGCGTGGGGGGGGGCTCGTGCTGTCACATTGTACCCTTTCCCCTAAAAGCGCCAGCTCTCCTGTTTGAGGAACCGTGTTATTGCTCTGATCCCAGCCAGTCCACGGAGTGGGAAAGGGGGCCCGCCGGGTCTGCGGGTGAGGCGGGGGACCCCGCATTTTCATTCCGAACTGGTCACCCGCGGTTGAAGCACAGAGCCCCCCTGGGGGCCAGCAGCGGATCGACAGGACCTGCAGTGGCTGCTTTGGGGTGGGGGTGGTGAGGCCGCCTGGGGGGCTCCAGCCTAGAGCCAAATTAGCCGAAAGAGAAGGCCTGGCCTGGGAGCCCTCGGTCCTCTCTCTTCCCGTTCCGGGGCCGCCGTGTGGCCCCGCTGCAGTGGACAGGGCTCCCGAGGAATGCGGCCTAAGTGCCCCCGGACTCGTGCGGGCACCGAAGGAGTGAGAGCGAAGCTCTAAGTCAGCTGGAGGAAATGCCACCCGGAGTCCTGCGGGAGCTTGCTGTCGGGGGGCGGGGGCGAGATGCTGGATGGGAAGCGGGGGGTGTGTGGTCGGCGTGGGGTCCCGCCAGCAGGGGTGCAGACAGCAGCCAGCCCTGCAAGCACACCCCTCAGTACGGGAGGCGGTTGTGGCAGACTCTCCCCCGAGGATTAGGGTGGAATGTTCCAGGAGCTGGATGAGTGACCTCAAAATGTGCCCTGGGGGAGCTTAGGGCGCCTGCCAAGAAGCCTCAGGGAAGACAGGGCAGGGAACAGAGGGAGAGGATGTTGAGGGAGAGGCGAGGAACGGGGAGAGCCCTGTGTCCCTTGTCTCACGAGCTGGTCCCCTCCTTCGCAAGCCCTGCTCCTCACTCTCACCTCCCTCACTGAAGGTGGGCCCTGAGAGCGCTGGGCACCCCCACACCCGGCCCCCTATTTGCACCCCAGTAGCCCCTTTCCCAGTAGTCTCCTTACTTTCTTCCCAGAGTGTCGCATCGTACTCCAACTTCAACAGTGTCCCTTCTGTCACGCACACACCCACCACTGCGGACCGCCCGTTTAACCTCCCTCGTTCCCTCTTCCTCTCCGGAAACTTGGTCCGTCTCCTGGGTTTCCCAGTCTCTGCCTCACAACGCCTCTCCAGAAGATCTTCTAAGTGACCAGTGCAGACCTACTCAGAGGCTTTTATTACCCATCTGAGAGGGCAAGGTCTGAGCTAGAACTCCACCTCCTGCTTGGTGACACAGTGACTGGGGGGTTAAGAGGTTGGTGGCATGGGTCGGTGGGTTTTGAGGGATCACATTTACCTGCTTACGGACTGTTTCACATCAGCCTTATTTGAGCTGCCCGAGATATTTGTGGAGCTGTGTGGCACAGATAAGCCAAATATTTAAGAAGTTTTAAGGATCCGGACTTTACCTCTCCTGGCCTTTGCCATCCCACGGCCCTTACCCCAGGCCAGGCTTTCATTTCCTTAGTCGAGATGACAGCTGTGGTTTCTAGATTGGTCCTTCGATCTCTGCGTCTTAAGATCCATCTTTTCTATACACTGTTTTGCTCATGTCCTTATTCAAGCTTTCATCTGTCCTCCCGATTGTCCTTGATCTGTTGTATTTGGTTGTATGTCGTGCATTTCTTAAGCTTTTAAGCCACACGGGCCTGGTGGAGACAAGGGCAGAGTCTACAGTATCCCCTTTTCCGTCCTCTCTGATTGGAGATGGGTTCATGGTGCAAGGTTTCCAGGAGTGCTGATCTAGCTCCAACAGGAGAACCACTCAGGGACCCGAGCTACTGACCATGCATTCTGTCCTCCTTCCACGCCTATGACACATTTCCTGGCCCGGGTTGGCAGAAGCCCACTGACCAGCATGTATGAAGACGCTCCTGGAAGCAAAATGGCGGAGCTGGGACACTCTGAGGAGTCAGGGACACTGGGTAAAATCAGAGGTTTGAGGCTGAGAGACCAGAGCCCAGACAGCAAGGGACGGTCAGGCCAGAAACGTGGATATACAGAGAAGGAAGGAGCTGTGGTCCATGGCAGGAATGGAGCACGATTCAGTACTAAGAAGACATGAGCTATCAGGCCATGAAAAGACACATGGGAACCTTAAATGCATCTCACTAAGTAAAAGAAGCCAATCTGGAAGGGCTAGATACTGAATTATTTCAACTGTATAATTACCATGGACTGAACGTTTGTGTCCCCGCACAGTTTCCATGCTGAAATCCTAACCCTCAACATGATGGTATTAGGACGTGGGGTCTTTGAGAAGTCATTAGGTCATGAAGGTGGAGCCCCCTCGAATGGGATTAGTGCCCTGATAAAAGCCCAGAACTCTAGCAGTGGGCAGCGTGAGGACACCGCGAG
Organism: Taxidea taxus jeffersonii; assembly: GCA_003697995.1. NCBI lineage: Eukaryota > Metazoa > Chordata > Mammalia > Carnivora > Mustelidae > Taxidea > Taxidea taxus. Next base: position 31,394 of record RCUC01128438.1, on the reverse strand, counting down.
AAGACAGCCATCTCTGAAGCAGGGTCTCACCAAACAGAGAATTGGCCATGCCTTGATCCCAGACTTGCCGCCTCCAGAACTGTGAGGGGTAGGTGGTTGTTTAAGCCGCCTAGACAGTGGTCTTTTTGTTACAGCAGCCTCAACTGACTGAGACAGCAGTGTTCTGAAAAAGCCAAAATTATGGGCACAGTAAGAAGATCAGTTAGGAGGATTGGGAGGAGGGACTAGGTGGAGCACAGAGGACTTTTAGGGCAATGAAACTACGACACTGTAATGGCGGGTCCGTGTTATACATTTGTCAAAGCCCATGAAGTGTACGAAACCAGCAGCGAACCCTAATGTAAACCACAGGCTTTGGGTGATAATGATGTGTCAGTGAAGGTTCATTGATTGCAACAAATGTACCCTTTAGTGTGGGGCTGCCAGTTGGCGGGGGAGGCAGTATGGGAATGCGGGGAATTGGGGAATTCTCTGTATTTTCTGCTCAGTTTTGCTGCAGACCTAAAATGTCTTTAGAAAAATAGTCTGTTAGGGGGCGACTGGTGGCACCGTGGGTTAGGTGTCTGACTCTTGATTTCCGCTCAGGTCGTGATCTCAGGGCGGTGAGACTGAGCCCTGACTCCAGCTCTGTGGCGCGTGTGGAGCCTGCTTGAGATTGTCTCTCTCCCTCCCATCCCTGCTCGCTCTCCCTCTAAAAAAATAAACTAAAGTCTATTAAAATGTGTACGTGAGGATTTAATCTTCTGGTTATTTTAGGGGTGCAGTTGAGTGGCATTAGGAAGACATGATGGTGTGTGATCATCACCACTACTTTCAGAACTTTTTCATCATCCAGAGACTTTATACCCATTAAGCAGTAACTCCCCACTTTCCCTTCCCCCAGCCCCTGGGAACCTCGATGGACTTTATGAATTTGCTTATTCCAGGCACAACATAGGGGCAAGTCATACAATATTTGTCCCTTTTCGTCTAGCTTATTTCACCTACCATAATGTTTTCAGGGTTCATTCCTGTCATGGCATGTATCGGAACTTCCTTTTTACGGCTGCATACTATTCCATTGTGTATCTGTACCACATTTTTAAAAATCCATTTATCTGTGTGTGGACAGTTGGGTCGTTTCCACCTTTGGGCCTCCGTGAACAATTCTGTCATGGACATTGGCATACAGTATCTGTTTGAGCCCATAATTTCGATTCTTTTGAGTACATACCTAAGAGTGGGATTGCTGGATCGCACGGTAATTCTGTGTACAACTTCTTGAGGAATTGCCAAACTTTTCCACAGCAGCTGCGCCGCTTTACATTCCCCCCAGAAGGCACAAGGTTTCAATTTCTCCACGTTCTCAACACTCAAACCTCTTTCTGTTGTTTTAAATTGTGACCATCTTAGTGCGTGTTAAAAAGTGGTAATTTTACTGTGGTTCTGATTTTAATTCCCATAATGATTAATGATGCTGAATATGTTTTCACATGCTTGTTGGCTATGTGTGTATCTTCTTTGGGGAAATGTCTGTTCTAGTCCTTTACCAGTTTTTTAGTGGAGTTATATTGTTGAGTTTTATGAATATTTTATATATTCTGAATATTAATCTCTTATCATATATATGATTTGCAAATATTTACTCCCATTACATGAGGTGTCTTTTCATTCTTTTTTTTTAAGATTTATTTATTTATTCATTTGACAGAGATCACAAGTAGGCAGAGAGGCAGGCAGAGAGAGAGGAGGAAGCAGGCTCCTTGCTAAGCAGAGAGCCCGATGTGGGGCTCAATCCCAGCACCCTGAGATCATGACCTGAGCCGAAGGCAGAGGCTTTAACCCACTGAGCCACCCAGGCGCCCCACCTTTTCATTCTTGATAGTGGCCTTTGGTACACAAAAGATTTTATTTTGATGTAATCTATTTTATCTAATTTTTCTTTTGTTCCCTGCACATTTAATATCATATTTTTTAAACTGTTTCCAGATCTAAGCTCGTGAAGATTTTCCCTTAGGTTTTCTTCTAAGAATTTTACAGCTTTAGATACTAAATTTAGGCCCCTGATCCATTTAGAATTAATTTTTCTATATGTGTAATGTAAGGTTCCAACTTTATTCTTTTGCATGTGGACATCCAGTCTTCCTAGACAGCACATTTTGTTGAAAAGACTTTCACTACCTCCCTCCCACCCTTGCCGCCCTCTAGTGAATGGTCTTGGCACCCTTGCTGAAAATCAGTTGACTATGTGGAGATTTATTTCTGTGCTCTCTCTTGTATTCCATGTGTCTGTATGTCTATCTTCATGCCAGTAACACAGTTTTGATTGCTGTACGTTTATAATAAGTTTTTACATAGGGAAGTGTTCAAATTTGTTATATTTCAATACTTTTCTTATTCTTATTCTTATTGAAATTCCATTTGAATTTTAGAATGAGTTTTTCCATTTCTGCAAAAAAAAAAAAATGTTATTGGGATTTTGATAGGGATTGCACTGACCCTGCAGACTGGTTTAGGTAGGATTGTCATCTTTACAACTTTAAGCCCTCCTATATAGAGTATCATGTCATCTGCAAATAGTGGAAGTTTTCCTTCTTCTTTGTGGATTTGGCTGGCTTTTATTTCTTTCTCTTGTCTGATTGCTGTGGCTAGCTCTTCTAGTATGATGTTAAATAACAGTGGTGACCGTGGACATCCTTATCTTGGTCCTGATCTTAAGGGGAAAGCTTTCAGTTTTTCCCTATTGGGGATGGTATTAGTTGTGGGTGTTTTGTATATGGCCTTTTTGATGTTGGGGTATGTTCCATCTATCCCTACTTTTTTTAGAGTTTTTATCATGAATGGATGTTCCACTTTCAAATGCTCTTTCTGTATCTATTGAAATGATCATATTGTTCTTATCATTTCTTTTATTAATGTGGTATATCACACTGATTGATTTGTGAATATTGAACCATCCCGGAAACCTGAGAATAAATCTCACTTGATCATGATGAATGATTTTTTAATATATATTTTTGGATTATGTTTGCTAGTATTTTATGGAGAATTTTTGCACCCATGTTCATCAGGGATATTGGCCTGTTCCTTCTCTTTTTCAGTGGAATCTTTATCTGGTTTTGGTATTAGAATAATGCTGGCCACATAGAGTTTGGAAGATTTCCTTCCTTTTCTATTTTTTGGAATAGTTTGAGAAGAATAGGTATTAACTCTTTAAATGTTTTGTAGAATTCGCCTGTGAAACCAACTGGTTCTGGACTTTTTTTGTTTGTTAGGAGTTTCTTTTTATTCTTCTTGTTGTTTTTTAAGATTTTTTTAAAAATTTATTTATTTGTCAGAGAGAGAGCAGGAGCGAGCACAGGCAGACAGAGAGGCAGGCAGAGGCAGAGGGAGAAGCAGGCTCCCCGCTGAGCAAGGAGCCCGACGTGGGACTCGATCCCAGGACGCTGGGATCATGACCTGAGCCGAAGGCAGCTGCTTAACCAACTGAGCCACCCAGGTGTCCCTGTTTTTTAAGATTTTATTTATTTATTTCAGAGAGAGAGAGAGACAGCACAAAGCATGAGTGGAGGTGGCAGAGGGACAAGTAGACTCCCTGATGCGCAGGGAGCCTGATGTGGGACTCAATCCCAGGACCCTGGGATCATGACCTGAGCTGAAGACAGATGCTTCACTGACTGAGCCACACAGGAACCCCTGTTTGTTGGGAGTTTTTTTCTTTTTTTACAGTTTTTTTTAAGATTTTATTTATTTATTAGTTAGAGAGAGAGAGAGAGTGAGCACAGGCAGACAGACAGGCAGGCAGAGGCAGAGGGAGAAGCAGGCTCCCTGCCGAGCAAGAAGCCTGATGTGGGACTCGATCCGAGGACGCTGGGATCATGACCCGAGCCGAAGGCAGCCGCTTAACCAACTGAGCCACCCAGGCGTCCCTGTTGGGAGTTTTTTGATTACTGATTCAATTTCTTTCCTGGTTATTGGTCTGTTTGAGTTTTCTATTTTTTCCTGTTTCAGTTTTCGTAGTTTATATGTTTCTAGGAATTTATCCATTTCTTCCAGGTTGTCCAGTTTGTGAACATACAGTTTTTCATAATATTCTCATATAATAGTTTATATTTTTGTGGTGTTGGTTGTTACTTTATCCTCTCTTATTTGTGATTTTATTTATTTGGGTCTTTACTTTTTGATAAGTCTGGCTAGAGGTTTATCAATTTTATTAATTTTTTCGGAGAACCTGCCCCTGGTTTAATTGATCTGTTCTATTGTGGGGTTGTTTTTTTTCAGATTTTTTTTTTAATTCAACTTAGTTAACATATAGTGTATTATATGTTTCAGGTATAGTGTATTATATAGTTTTGGGTATAGAATTTAGTGATTCATCGGTTGCATATAACACTCAATGCTCATTATATCAAGTGCCCACCTTAATGACCATCACCCGATTACCCCATCGCCCCCCTTCAGCAACCCTCAGTTTGTTTCCTGTAGTTAAGAGTCTCTTATAGGGACATCTGGGTGGCTCCGTGGGTTAAAGCCTCTGCCTTCGGCTCAGGTCATGATCTCAGGGTCCTGGGATCGAGCCCCGCATCAGGCTCTCTGCTCAGTGGGGAGCCTGCTTCCCCCTCTCTCTCTGCCTGCCTCTCTGCCTGCTTGTGATCTCTGTCTGTCAAATAAATAAATAAAATCTTTTCTTAAAAAAAGAGTATCTTATGGTCTCTTATAGTCCCTCTCTGTTTTTATTTTATTTTGACTTTCCTTCCCTTCCCCTATGTTCATCTGTTTTGTTTCTTAAATTCCACATATGAGTGAAACCATCTGGTGTTTGTCTTTCTCTGACTTATTTTGCTTAGCATAATACCTGCTAGTTCCATCCAGTCATTGCATATAGCAAGATTTCATTCTTTTTGATGGATGAGTAATATTCCATTGTGTATATATACACCACATCTTCTTTACCCATTCATCTGTCCATGGACATCTGGGCTCTTTCCATATTTTGGCTATTGTGGACATAGCTGCTGTAAACACTGGGGTGCATGTGCCCCTTCACATCACTACTTTTGTATCCTTTGGATAAATACCTTGAAGTACAATGGCTGTGTTGTAGGGTAGTTCTATTTTTAACTTTTTTTTTTCACTAAGTTTTGAAAAATTTTTATTTCTTTACTTGAGAGAGAGCATGAGTATGGGGAAGAGCAGGGCAAGGACAAATAGACTTTATGCTAAGCATAGAGCTTGACCCAGGGCTCCATCCCACAACCCTGAGATCATGACCTGAGCCAAAACCAAGAGTCAGACACCTTAATTGACTGTGCCACCCAGGTTCCCCTATTTTTAACTTTTTGAGGAACCTCCATGCTGATTTCCAGAGTGGCTGCACCAGTTTGCATTCCCACCAACAGTGCAAGATGGTTCCCCTTTCTTTGCATCTTTGCCAACATCTGTCATTTCCTGACTTGTTAATTTTAGCCACTCTGACTGGTGTAAGGTGGTATCTCATTGTGGTTTTTTGTTGTTTTTTTAAAAAGATTTTATTTATTTATTTGAAATCACGGGTAGGCAGAGAGGCAGGCAGAGAGAGAAGAGGAAGCAAGCTCCCTGCTGAGCAGAAAGCCGGATGTGGGGCTCAATCCCAGGACCCTGGGATCATGACCTGAGCTGAAGGCAGAGGCTTTAACCCACTGAGCCACCCAGGCGCCCCTCATTGTGATTTTGATTTGTATTTCCCTGATGTTAAATGATGTTGAACATTTTTTCATGTGTCTGTTGGCCATTTGGTTGTCTTCTTTGGAGAAATGTCTGTTCATGCCTTCTGCCCATCTCTTAATTGGATTCTTTGTTCTTCTTGATACTTACAGATTTTGGATACTAAGCCCTTTAGCTGATGTCATTTTCAAATATCTTCTCCCATTCTGTCAGTTGTCTTTTGGTTTTGTCGACTGTTTCTTTTGCTGTGCAAAAGCTTTTGATCTTGATGAAGTCCCAGTAGTTCATTTTTGCCTTTGTTTCCCTTGCCTTTGGAGATGTGTCTAGTAAGAAGTTGCTGTAGCCAAAGTTGAAGAGGTTGCTCCTTGTGTTCTCCTCTAGGATTTTGATGGATTCCTGTCTCCCATTGAGGATTCCTGTCTCTCCTTTCATCCATTTTGAGTCTGCTTTTGTGTATGGTGTAAGAAAATGGTCCAGTTTCATTCTTCGGCATGTGGTTGTCCAGTTTTCCCTACACCATTTGTTGAAGAGGCTTTCTTTTTTACATTGGACATTCTTTCCTGCTTTGTTGAAGATTAGTTGACCATAGAGTTGAGGGTCCATTTCTGGGCTTTCTATTCTGTTCCATTGATCCATGTGTCTGTTTTTGTGCCAGTACCATACTGTCTTGAGGATGACAGTTTTGTAATAGAACTGGAAATCCAGAATTGTGATGCCACCAGTTTTAGTTTTCTTTTTCAACATTCCTTTGGCTATTGGGGGTCTTTTCTGGTTCCATACAAATTTTAGGATTATTTGTTCCAGCTCTGGGGAAAAATTTTATGGTGTTTTGATTTGGGATTGCATTTAATGTATAGATTGCTCTCAGTTGCATAGACAGTTTAACAATATTTGTTCTTCCAATCCATGAGCATGGAACATTTTTCCATTTCCTTGTGTCTTCCTCAGTTCCTTTCATGAGTACTTTATCGTTTTCTGAGTACAGATCCTTTGCCTCTTTGGTTAGGTTTATTCCTAGGTATCTTATGGTTTGCGATGCCATTGTAAATGGAATGGACTCCTTAATTTCTCTTTCTTCAGTTTCATTGTTGGTGTATAGAAATGCAGCTGGTTTCTGTGCATTGATTTTATATCCTGACACTTTCCTGAATTTGAGTTCCAGCAATTTTGGGGTGGAGTCTTTTTCCACACAGAGGATCATGTCATCTGCAAAGAGTGAAGACTTCTTTCCTTGCCAGTTCAGATGACTTTTACTTCTTTTTGTTGTCTGATTGCTGTGGCTAGGACTTCTAGTACTATGTTGAACAGCAGTGGTGATAGTGGACATCCCTGCCATGTTCCTGACCTTAGAGGAAAAGCTCTCAATTTTTCCCCATTGAGAATGATAATCACTTTGTGTTTTTCATAGATGGCTTTTATGATATTGAGGTATGTACCCTCTGTCCCTACACTGTGAAGAGTTTTAATCAAGAAAGGATGCTGTACTTTGTCAGATGCTTCTTCTGCATCTATTGAGAGGATCCTATAATTCTTATCCTTTCTTTTATTTATGTAGTATATCACATTGACTGATTTGTGGATGTTGAACCACCCTTGCAGCCCAGGAATAAATCCCACTTGGTTGTGGCGAATCATCCTTTTAGTGTACTCCTGGATCCTATTTGCTAGTATCTTGGTGAGAATTTTTGCATCCATGTTATTTAGGGATATTGGTCTCTAATTCTCTTTTTTGGTGGGGTCCTTATCTGGTTTTGGGAACAGATAATGCTGGCCTCATAGAAAGAGTTTGGAGGTTTTCCTTCCATTTTGATTTTCTGAAATGGATTCAGAAGAATAGGTAGTAATTCTTCTTTAAATGTTTGGTGGAATTACCCTGGGAAGCCATCTGGCCCTGGCCTTTTGTTGGTTGCGAGATTTTTGATGACTGCTTCAATTTCCTTGCTGGTTATGGGTCTGTTCAAGTTTTCTATTTCTTCCTTGTTCAGTTTTGGTAGCTTATCTGTCGCATCCATAGGAATGCAACCATTTCTTCCAGGTTGCCTAATTTGTTGGTGTATAGTTTCTCATAATATGTTCTTATAATTGTTTGTATTCCTTCAGTGTTGGTTGTGATCTCTCCTCTTTCATTCATGATTTTATTTATTTGGGTCCTTTCTCTTTTCTTTTTGATAAATCTGACCAAGGTTTTATCAATCTTATTAATTCTTTCCAAGAACAAGCTCCTAGTTTCGTTGATCTGTTCTGTTGTTCTTTTGGTTTCCGTTTTGTTGATTTCTGCCCTAATCTTTATTATTTATCTTCTCCTGCTGGGTTTAGGCTTTATTTGCTGTACTTTCTCCAGCTCCTTTAGGTGTAGGGTCAGGTTGTGTATTAGAGACCTTTCTTGTTTCTTGAGAAATCTTGCAGTCCTCCATACTTCCCTTTTAGGACTGCCTTTGCTGCATCCCAAAGATTTTGAACAGTTGTGTTTGCATTTTCATTTGTTTCTATGAATTTTTTTAGTAAAAGATAAATTAGTAAATGTAAACCTCATTCACAATTCCTAAATCTAAGTGTTTTCTGTATAGGAGTAAGTATCACAGTGCTCTGTTGTAATTATACCAAATCATGCTTCATAGAATTTTATTTCTGAATTATTATGAGTATACTGTTTCCCTTTTCTGCTGTTTTTTTTTCCACTTCATCATTTTAATGTGTTGTAATCTTGTGAGTGCCTAATTTATTATTTTTTAAGTTTTGTTTCAGATAGTAATGGATGTTTTGTTTTTTCTAATTGTGGTAAAATATACATAACATAAAATTTATCTTGCTAACCATTTTTTAGTGTACAGTTCAGTGGTATTAAGTGTATTCAAGTTGTTGTACCCAGTCATCTCCAGAACTTCTTTCATCTTCTATAACAAACTCTGTACCCATTAAACAAAAGATCTCCATTTCCCCCCATCCCAGGCCCTGGCAACCACTACTCTACTTTATACTTCCATGAATTTGACCACCTTTGTACCTCATATAAATGGAAGCATAAAGTATTTTCTCTTTTCTGATGGGCTCACTTAGTATACCTTGTCTTTAAGGTTCATTCATGGTGTACCATTTGTCAGAATTTCCTTCCCTTTTAAGGCTGAGTGATATTCTCTTATTTGTGTAGAACACAATTTGCTTATCTGTTCATCTCCCAATGGACACTTGGATAGCTTTCATCTTTAGCTATTGCAAGTAATGCTGCTATGATTATGGTTGTACAAATAGCTATTTGAGTCTCTGCTTTCAAGTCTGTGGGGTATATGCCCAGAAGAAGGATCACTGGATCAAATGGTAAATCTGTTTTTGATTTTTTGAGGAACCACCATATTGTTTCCTAGAGTGGCTACATTGTAAAATTTTACATTTCCACAAGCAGTGCACAAGGATCTTGGTTTCTCCACATCCTTACCAACACTTTTTATTTTCTCTTCTTATTGATAGTTATGTATAAAAAGGGGAGGATGAGGCTGGCAGGATCCTGTCATAATGGAATAGAGTGGAGATATCAATGTAAACTCAGGTAGATCATAACCCACTGTGACATCCTTCCAAAGAGTACAGTTTGGAAAGGGTAAAAAACAGTAACCTTATATTATAGAAACCTGGCAAACTGCACCTCAGCCAGTTGGTCAAGGTTAACATCATGATGATGTCATCCATATAGGATACGTCCTTGATACTCTGTGATGACAGTGGCACTTACCTCTGAGGTCTTCTCAAGGATCCGTAACACCAGTCTAAGCATAACAAAAATATTTGACCAATCCCAATGGAGGAACATTCTACAAAATATTTGACAACTACTCCCTCAAAACTGTCAAGGCCATCAAAAACCAGGAAAGGCTCAGAAACTGTCATGGCCATAGGACTCAATGTAACATAGTTAGATGGACTCTCAGAATAAGTACGAGGTTAAAAAATAAGGAAGTCTGAATAAGGTGTTGACCTTACTTAATAATAATATACTAGTGTGGGTTCAAGAATTATAATAAATGTACCAAACTAATATAAAATGCTAAAGGTAGGGGAAGCTAGGTGTGGGGTATATAGAAAGTCTTTGTACTATGTTTGCAGCTATTCTATAAATGAAACTATTCTAAAATGAGTTTAGTTTTTAAATTCCTCCTTTATATTTTATATATGATGCAGCTATTTGGAGTGTAAAAGTCTAATTCTCATGCCTTTGTAGCTGACCAGCTCTTACTCTGGAAGCGTTTTATAATGTTCTCTGTGTGTTTCCTATTTTTAAATTCACAGAGTGTAAATGTAGGTGTGTTTCCATGTCTTTTCTCTCTGTCACTGTGAGAGGCCTTTAAACATGAGGGCTTTATCCTCTCCTATTGCCTTCTGCGAGAGTTCCTCATTCCTAGCCTCCTAATAATGGATGTGTTCTTCTGTTGCATCCCTCCTACTATTTATTGCATGTATTATGTGTATTTGTCGACTCTTTAATGCTTTTCATGCCTAATATTGTACTTTTTTCTTTTTATGATTTTTGTTTTTTTCATATACTAACATCTTCCCTTATCATCTGAAGTGTATTTATTATGCTCATTTAAAATTTCCAGTCTGGGTGTGCCTGGGTGGCTCAGTGGGTTAAAGCCTCTGCCCTCGGCTCAGGTCATGATCTCAGGGTCCTGGGATCGAGTCCCGCATCGGGCTCTCTGCCCAGCAGGTAGCCTGCTTCCTCCTCTCTCTCTGCCTGCCTCTCTGCCTACTTGTGATCTCTGTCAAATAAATAAATAAAGTCTTTAAAAAAAATAAAATTAAATTTCCAGTTTGGGGCACCTGGGTGGCTAATTTGGTTAAGCATTTGCCTTTAGCTAAGGTCATGATCTCAGAGTGCTGAGGTCGAGCCCCACGTTGGGCTCACTGCTCAGTGGGGAGCCTGCGTATCCCTCCCCTGCTCCCCTGCTTCTACTCTCTTTCTCTCAAATAAATAAATGAACCTTAAAAAGATAAAATCAAAATTTCAGTCCATCTGTTCTAATCATTCTGCTTCAGATGGAATGTGTTGTTCACCTTGTTGTCTTTCTTTTACAGTAGTTGTCATTCCCAAGGTATTTCATTATTTTGGCTTTTGAGTTCATTCTACTGTGTGTATATTAGCTACTCTTTCTGGAAATACATATTAAAGAAAGTGCTGTGGAGACAATTATGTTTTAGTTCCCTTACATGTAAGGAATAAAGAAGAGATAAATCCCAAGAGAGGAAGTCTCAGGTACCACTGTAGCTGACACAGCACGGTGTAGAATCATCCATCATTAAACAGAGAAGCAACATTGGAAGGATGCCACATCAATGATACTTCTTCAAAGCCTGGGTGTCTTAAGGATTTGGGAAGGATAATGGAATATTTTTACAAAGCAGGTCAATCTATACCTGTCATTATCAATTCATCTACCGTGAAAGGCTTGGGTAGCACTGATATAATTCTGTAAACACCTCAACAGTAATCTGGACCTTTGCTACAGATTTCTGGGTAATGAGGATTGTGCATGGGGCACTGGGGACCCAGAAAACCCAGTCCCCTAATCTTCCCTTCAGGTACCTCCTAGTCCAGGCCTTTCCCACAGGGATCCAGGCATTCCGTTGTCCAGACCTGGTTGATGGCTGCATGTTGAGTAGCACATGTGAAGATACTCATGGTAAGGAAATGAACCAAGCTGATCCTGAGACTGGAAGGAGACAGGGAAACCTAAGAGAAGAAAAGCCAAAATTTAGAAACTGCAACCCTGAAGGAGATAAGAAAATAAGAGCTGATGTTTTGAGATGCCCATGTGTTAGAATTAGTGAGCACTCATTCATTCATTCATTCATTCAAAATATCTGCTGCATCAAAAAGAATAAAATAACTAGGCATAAATTTAACCAAGGAAGTGAAAGACTTGTACACTGAAAACCACAAGCCACTGATGAAAGAAATCGACAAAGACACAAATAAATGGAAAGGTATTCCATGTCCATGGATTGGCAGAATTAGTACTATTAAAATGTCCATGCTACCCAAAGCAATGTACAGGTTCTACACAATCCCCATCAAAAGCCAAGTGATATTTTTCATGGAAATAGAAAAATTTATCTTAAAAATCCATGTAGACTCTAGAGGGACACAGAATAACTAAAACAATCCTGAAAAAGTAGAATAAAGCCAGAAGACTCACACTCTCTGATTTCAAAACTTATTAGAAAGCTACAGAAATCAAAGCAATGCAGTTGTAGGCATGAAGACAGTCATATAGACTAACAAAGTAGAACAGAGATCCCAGAAGTAAACCCTCACATATATGTTGAAATGATTTTTGAGAAGGGTGCCAAGACCACTCAATGGGGAAAGGACAATCTTTTTAACAAATTTATCTGGAAAAACAAGATATCTATACACAAAAGAATGAAGTTGGGTACTTACCTAACACTATATGCAAAGATTTCTCAAAATACACCAAAAATCTAAATGTAAGACCTAAAATAGTAAAACTCTTAGAAGAAAACATAGGACAAAAGCGTTGTGAACTTGGATTGGGCAGTCATTTCATGGATGTGACACCAAAGACATAGGTAACAAAAGAAAAAAACAGACAAATCAGACTTCACAAAAATTTAAAAATTTTGTACATCAAAAAGACACAATCTACAGAATGAAAAGGGAACTGAATGGGAAAAAGTATTTGTAACCCACGTATCTGACAAGTGGTTAATATCCACAATATTGAGACAACTCCCAAAACTGAAAAATAACAAAAAGCAAACAAGCCAATTCAAAATGGACAAAGGACTTGAACAGACACTTCTCCAAAGTATAAGATATAACAGAACCCATCAGGCCCACGAAAAGGTGCTCAATATCACTCATCGTTAGGGAGATGCAACTCAGAACTACAGTGAGGTACCACCTCACTCCCACTGAGATGGTAACCACCAAAAGAACAGAAAATAGGTGTTGGTGAGGATGTGGAGAAACCGGAAACCTGCACTTCAGTGGGAATGTAAAAATGGTACAGCCGCTGTGGGAAACAGTGTGGAGTTTCTACAAAACAATAGAAAATAGAGTTACCATCACTCAGCCATAAAAAGGAATATAGGCTTGCCGTGCACCACGTGATGGACCTACAGGGTGTGATGCTGAGTGAATTAAGTCAGGCAGAACAAGACAAATACACCGTAAGATTTCACTCATACGTGGAATCTAAAAAATAAAACAAAAGGAACAAACAAAAAACAGAAACAGACTCACAGATGATGGTTGCCAGAGAGAAGAGGAGTGGGGGGATGACAAGATAGGGAAAGGGGATTGGGAAGTACAGACTTCTGGATATAAAATAATTAAGGTACAGGATGTGGTGCACAGCATAGCAAATCTAGACGGTAATATTAGAACAACTCTGTTTTGTGACAGACGGTACCTAGACTTATTGCGGTGGCCATTTTGTAATGTATATAAATATTGAATCACCAAGTTGTACACCCAGAATAAATACAATATTATATGTCAATTATTCTTCAATTTTAAAAAAAATCAGTACTATAAAATGGAAGAAGTAAATACACTTCTATCTGTTAAAAAATAAAAACAGGGACGCCTGGGTGGCTCAGTTGGTTAAGCGGCTGCCTTCGGCTCAGGTCATGATCCCAGCGTCCTGGGATCGATTCCCACATCGGGCTCCTTGCTTGGCAGGGAACCTGCTTCGCCCTCTGTCTCTGCCTGCCTCTCTGTCTGCCTGTGCTCGCTCTCTCTCTCTCTCTAACAAATAAATAAATAAAATCTTTTTAAAATAAAATAAAAACAGAACTAGCATATGACCCAGCGATCCCACTTCTGGGCATGTACCTAGAAGAGTTGAAAGCAGAGTCTCAAGGAGATATTTCTACACCACCTTTCACAGCATTTTGCACAATAGCTAAAATATGGGCGCAACGCAGGTGTCCGCTGACCAGTGAATGGGTAAGCCGAGTGTGACGTATCTGTACAATAGGATATTACTCAGCCTCAAAAAGGAAGGGAATTCTGACAGGTGCTACAACATGAATGAACCGTGAGGACGAGTGAAATATGCCGAGTGAAATAAGCCAGTCAACACAAAGATACATACATACTCCACGTCTATGAGATAACACAGAGTAGCCTCCGTCGTAGACACAGGAGGTGGGCTGGTGGGCACCAGGTGCTGGAGTGGAGAGAATGTAGCTAGTGTTTAATGGGGACAGAGGTTCAGTTTTACAAGATGAAGAGTTCTGGGGATGGACCGAGGTGACAGCTGCATGACCACGTGGATGTGTTTACCACCCCTGGCCTATGCACCTAAAATGGCTGAGATGGTAAATTCGACACTATGTGAACTTTAACACAATGTTTTAAAGAAAGCAGAACCAAAAAGGAATTGTTATTATTTTTTTATTTTTATTCGTGGACTGACCAAGGAAAAAAATCGCCGGCTTACTTTCCCCTTGAGTATTTTGATGGGACGGACCCACTACTGTCGCACTGGTTGTTGCCATGGCGACGTCGGAGTCCGGACTCATTTTTCTCTGGTAAGTGACTTGATCTTTTTGCCCCTCAGCCCTGAGGGTTATTGATTCATCTTTAAAATCCAGTAGTACCTTTGGGGGTACACCGAGACCCGCACCTGCCTCTAGGTTGCTCAGATGTGTTAGAGCGACGCAGGCATAATCAGCAAACACAATCCCTTCCATCCACTTACGGACATTTGGGACCCGCTGTAGAGCATCCGTGAGTCTCCTCTTTTCTGGATGGGGTGGCCTGCTTTATCTTGTGGGTTGTAGAAATCCCTCGTCTCTTCTAGCCCGCAGGTACTCTTACCACTCGGAAGGATCCCTTTGCCTTCAGGCAACCAGTGTTTCCTTTGAATTATTTCTTTTGAAAAAACACTCTCCGACATGTCCCTTTTGAAGTTAAGGGTTTTTTTTTTTTCCTTCCCTCTGACTTCTTTTAAGGTTTTTCTCCCATCTTTGGTTTCCATTTTTACATTTCTCTTAGGTTGTCTTTTTTTTTTTTTTCCATTTCTTTAGGAAGACGTGTGGTTTGGTTTTTCTTCACCCAGTTTGGGACTGTGGTGCTATTTTAATCTGCGGCTGTGGATGTGTTTGAGTAGTTTTCTGCCCTCTCCATTGCTTTTGCTGCACTCGCTCTCTCACTTGGCGCTGACCTGAGAGATCACACCTGAGGGGTAAAGGGGAGCTGGAAATTCTGGCCTTAGTAGGGACTGAAGCCCACTACCCAGTGGGGGTGCCTGGGAGGCTCAGTCTGTTGAGCATCTCCCTTTGGCTCAGGTGATGATCTGGGGACCTGGGATCAAGCCCCGACTCAGGCTCCCCGCTCAGCGGCACACCTGCTTCTCCCTCTCCCCGTGCTCGTGCTCTCTCTTGCTATGTCTCTCTCTCCAATAACTAAAATCTTAGTAAGAAAGACAGCTACACTAACAGACTTAACCCAGGTATGATAGAACGAGTTGGTCCAAAATACTTAACCCAGCCTGGCTGAATGCTGTGGTCCTTTATCCTTTCAGTTCTAACCATTAACTGTTCGCTCTCGAAATAACAGGAGATTGGTTTTGTTCTGTTGCTTTTGGGTTGTACCAAACAAGAAGAAAAAAGGCAAAAACACAAATGCTCCAAAGAAGGAAACACACTAAGGCCACTTGGGGAGCTGGCAGAAGATTGGAGACAGTGCTTTGATATATATATATGTATGTATATAAGTTTTGGACAATCCTATGATTTTGAATCGAAATCCCTCTATGCGCCAGAAACGACTACGGAGGACCTGCTGTTGGGGTAAAATAAGATGGAGTTGGAAAGATGAACTCGCACGGGGTGCCCAGCCTCATGGAACAGGTGCGGCTCCAGAACTCAGGGTGCTCTCACCCACTTTTACGTGTGGCTTCTTGGAGGAAACCGCAGGGAACGCCGTTCACCTAAAACAGCACAGACAGCGCCGGACTGCAGGTCCAGCCAGGGCCCTGTGATTAGTGCCTTCCCCGAGCTAGAGGGGAGCCACTGCTGTAGGAATGACCACAGAGAAAGATCCAGAGGCAGCGTAAGCCTGCTGTGTGCAGAAGTGCCTGGGCCAAAAAAAAAAAGTCAAAGTGAGATACGTTGAGATCATGCATTTGAGACTCCAGAGCGCCAGGTCTGCTGGTTCCTTACTTGTCCACCTGCTCGCAGCACGTGGGACTGTGGGCTTCTGCCTGCATTTGGATGGCGGGAGGGAGAAGGAACGGAAATGAGGAGAGGGTTTATCACGAGTCCTGGGGAGGGAAGTGAGGGGTGCTGGGAGCGTGGGGAGGGGAGGCAGGGCCGGGGAGGGGCGCTGTTGGGACGGGTTGGCTGAGGATTCCAAAAAGCCTGAAGCCAAGAGCTGCTGTTAGGAGCCAGATGCCCTGACCGCGCTGGGAACTTCTGTGGCTTAGCTCCGAGCGGCTTATGGAACTCTTGGAGGGAGCACTGACTACAGGAAGACATTTCTGTTCTAAGCCGCCGTCTTCGTTTTTCTTCCTTGAAATCTGAAGGAGAGGGCAGGAAACAGACCATGTATAACCGACTTTATTATTTAATCAGATCTTTTTACAGATAGGAAAGTCAAGTTCTCTGGGGAGAAGGAGAGGGATGCAAGGATTCCATGGGTGAAGACGTGCGGGACCGGATGGACACTGAGGTAGGGTGACTACGGGGGTGCTGAGTTCCAGAAGTCACTGGGAACCACTCCTTGTGAACTCCCCAGAGCTGTTTGAGGCTGCAGCCCAGGGACCCTGACAACACAGCTATGGGGCCAGTCTCTTCACCAGAGGGTGTGGCCAAGGAACAGGAGGTCCCCAAAGGCACGTCGGGAGGGCAGAACTTGGGCGCGGGGCCTCTCAGATGGTCACACTGTTCTCCACCATGCTGGGTCGAAGGTACTCATAGGGCAGCTCCAGGCCTGCGTTGCAGACCTCTATCTCCTGGTCCATGGCAGCCAGCTCCTCCTGGAATTTCTCCAGCACAGCCTGGGGGCCAAGGCCCAAGAAATATTTCTCCTTGTGCTGCCCCAAGGCCACCTGAGAAGGGGAGAACAAGACGGCTCAGCCCTGGACCCCTTGGCTAAGAATACCACCCCTCCTCCAAGCCGCCTCCTCCCCCAGGACCCGGCATCTGTCTCTAACCATGACGGGCTGGCATCTGCCAAGGAACTTTGTGAAGGTCTTCTGCATGCGGGCTTGGTGGGCAGTGGGCAGCGAGTCCACCATATCCTTCTCTGTAACATCCTTGGAGGTGGGCGGGGGCTTCCGCATGGTGCACGGGCCATTGGGGATCCAGGAGTACCAGTCCAGCTGCAAGAAGGGGAGCCTCTCAGAAATCCAGGCTGACGGCCCAAGCATTCGGTTCCCCGTCTCCTCCATCCCAGGAGCCCCTGGGGCTGATCCCAGCGGCCTACCTGGCCCAGGTGGGCAGAAGCGTGCTGACCCGTGCATGTAAAGACGCACATGGAGACAAAGTGGCAGAGCTGAGCCCGGGAGTCTAAGGAGATGGGGAACCTGGGGGCGTGAAGAGAAGCAGAGGCTTTGAGAGCAGGACGTGAGCCCCAGGCCTCGGTCAGTGCAAGGTACGTGGAGATTCAGAGACGTTTCTGTCCGTGGTTGTGGCCCCTAGAGTCCACAGCTCGCACGGGATGTGCGTGTAGGCGCTCGGGGAGGGAAAGTATGCCCAAGGGAAGCATATCCGGTTCCAGGGGATGCTCTGAGTGCGTGAGGGCAGGGAATGCTGTACCGGAGGGTGAGGAGGGAAGGGGCTGGGGAGTCAGGATCGATCATTCAGATTTCTGAAGGATGCTCTGGAGGGGTGCCCGGGATGCTCGGGGAAACTGAGGCAGGGTGGCTTATGATGATGCTGCGAGATGGTGCAGATGGTTGGTGGGTGGGTGTGAGTTGACTCGGGCCGGTGGGGAGGGATCTGAGCTTACCCCCGGCCCTGGGTGCCCTGCAGCCCCGTCTCGGTGATCTCTCTGCACCAAGCCTGCAGCTCAGGGTCATTCCGCACGGCCCCATCACTCTTGTAGAAAAGACCGACCGTCCCCTCCACGTACCTGCTCCCCAGGCAAGAAAGCCCCTGGTCTCAGGCGTCCAACACAGGACCAGCTGGACCTGTAGTCCCCCCTCATTCTCCGTTCTCTCCACCAAGCCCGCTGGGTGCCCCCCTCTGTGTCCTTGTCACCGGCTGATGATCCCCCACATTCTGAGGGCATCTTGGCCATAGAGAGAAGACTTCACATCCAAGAGCCCGCGGTCAGCTAGGTCATCAGGGGGGCAGAGGGAGTGGTAGGTCAGGCAACCGTGGCTCTCTGGAGAATGTCCACGAGGCCTCCACTGCCTGTGCTCACCACCTGAGGGCGACCCACAGCACATACGCCAGGGTCCGCCATGTCCCAGGAGAGGGAGTTCAGGGTCAGATTTCAGGTCCATGGTCCTGCTCAGGCCAGACAACCCTGGGGAATCTTCCACTGTTGAACCCTCTGCCCTCTTCACCCATCCCTTTCCATACCAGATCAAAAATCCCCCATTTGGAGACAAGATTACTCCGGGCCAGGACGTTGATCTCCATGGTGTAGCGGAAGTGGGGGATCAGGAGCTGATTTGGGAGAAAGAAACGGGACCGTTAGGAGGGATCCCAGGATCCATGAGCGGAACGGATATGAAAGGACCAGGGATAGAGAAGAAGGGGGGGTGGGTCTCCGTGAAAATGAGAGACCTCCTGTTGGATCCGATTGGGTCAGGTTAAGATTTGGGAAAAGAGAGATGGAGCGACATCTTCCCAAGGCCTTCCAAGGTCAAGGGCTTTACAGATTCACTTATTGGCACAGTCTCACGTTATTTGTAAGAATCCCAGGAATCTCCTGTCTCACACCACAAAACCTGGCAAGTTTCCCACATACGGAACTCCGTCATGCCTCTCTCATTCCCATCAAGGAGATACCTCTGCTCCCCGCAAAGGCAAGTGTCTCCTGCCCTCTTTTGCGTTCCCTGGGAAGTCACTCCTGCAGTTTCTCCCCCTCCCTCCCACTCCCTCTCCCTCCCCATTTTCCCTCCCCACCTCTCCCCCCACCTCTCTCCCGCTCCCTTCCTCCTGTCCTCCCTACCCCCCCTCCTCCCCTTCTCCACCTCTCTCCCTCCCCCTTCCCCTCTCTCCCTCCTCCCTTCCCTCTCCCTGTCTCCCTCTGTTTCTCTCTCTCACACACACACTTCATCCTGGATACCCTGACAGGAAGCACAGTGCCCCCCTCCCAGCACCCCTTCCCATCAGCCTCATTCTGGCTTCCTTTCCACAGCAAGTCTTCTTAGAAGAGTCACCCTGCACCTTCCCCCCCGCTCACCTGCCCCACCTCCGCTCCCTGAGAAAGCGCAGACTGGCCAGTGGGTAGCCACTGGCTGCCATACTGACCCCCAAACACGGCTTCTCCGGGACTTCGTTGGCTTCTCAGCAGCCCCGGACACAGATAATCGTGGCCCCTCTTCAACACTCTATCCTCTCCGCTTTGACATCATGTGTTTTGTTCCCTCCCCGCTCAGTGGATGTCCCTTCTCTTGGTCCCTGTCTTCCTCCACTCCTCCCTCCCGGTGCCCGAAGGCCGGCGCCCGACACTTGTCCTGGGCCGAGGTCTCTGCTCTAGCTGCAAAGCCCGAACAACCTCATCCAGTACAAGGGCTTTCGGTAGCCCTGTGTGCTCACACCCCCAAGGCCTGTATCTCCAACCCTCCCCCGTTCCGGGCAGCCCAGGCTCCTAGAGCTGACTCCCCTCCGACATCTTCGGGGGCTGGAACCCGCACGTGCCCCCAAAACAACCCTCCGTTGTGCTCCCCACAAGCACCACGGCTTCCTCTCATCCCCCACCCAGGCCTTCAGTCCCTCCCAATGTCCCCATCCCTCATCGCCCACCTGGCCGCCTCCGGAGACCACATTTCAACAGCGCCTTTGTGGGACGCCCGCTCGCCCCCGCCCCGGGCCTGGGAGCGTGTGTGCATGTGTGCAGGGGGTGCGCCCATCCACGGAGACGGCTACTGGCCTCGCCCGCCACCGGGTGAGACTCGCGGGCGGTGCTTCCCCGGGCTCCGAAGGCATGTGATCCAAAGAGCGGTCAGATACAGAAGGGATGCCGACACGCACCTTGTAGATGGGATGCAGGCCGGGCAGGGTCCGCATGGTGGCCACAGAAATAACCTCCGCCATCAGGTGTCGCCGCAGGAGGTGGGACTGGAGCTGGTGCAGCTGGAAGCCAGAGGTCCGGACCCAGGTCTTGGCCAGCAGCCAGGCCATAGGGGGGTCGGAGGGCAGGAACAGCATGGGTGGGGGGCATCCCGGACGAGGAGGCTGCAGCTAGAACATGGGACAGAGCGGGGGCTCAGGACCTGTGCACCGGGGTCTCTCGAGGGGACCCGTGTGTGTGACATGCAACTGGGGGCTCTCACCTGGATGAGCATGGGTAGGAGTCGCCCATCAGGCTGGAACCTCAGCATGACCAGAGGGGCCGTCACGTATTGTTGTTTTAAGATGAAAACATTAGGCTTGACCCCCTCTAGCAGGGAGAAATCGGCTTCAAACAGAGACCCAGCCTGGGGGGGGGGGGGGGGAGCGGGGATCGATAAAGGGGTTGGGGTCACTTCTAGACTGGCCTTATTGCCTTTGGGAGCCTAGTCCCTCCTCTCTCTACCCATCAAGTCTTTCGTTTCAACCCCAATCTCTCTCCCCCAACCCAAGCCCCGAACTCAAGGTTTCCACACCCAGTGTCTCCCATCAGAGTTGGGGCTCCCTGAGGTGAACTCTCTGGTTTTCCACCATGACCCCTTTCCCCCAACCAGAGTCCTCCCTGCCACCTCCCTTCGGGCTTTAGTCAGGCGGAGCACAGAACGGTTCCGACATCCTCCCTTCCAAACCCCCACAGCCCTAGCTTGCGCGCGCTCTCTCTCTCTCTCTCTCTCTCTCTCTCTCTCGGCTTTCATTCCGTCTCTCTTCCTCTTTTCCTCCAGAAACCTGAGCTTTTCCCCAAGGCTGGAACACATCTAACAAAGGAGGAAGAGGAGGGAGAAAAAGGAATAAGAGGAGGAGATGGTTAGTTCAGTTGGTTCTGACCGGGTTGGTTTTTGCCCCACCTCCCCCCACCCCTGCAGGATGTTGGGCCACTTGGCAATGTCCGTGTGAGGGGTTCTAGCATCCTACATGGGCAGGACAGCCCCACACGCTCTCTGGCCCCAAATCTCAGTGTCAAAGTTGGGGAACGCTGAATGTAGACGGAAGAGGGTGTCAGAGTAGTGATGGAGCAAATTGGGGTGGGGGGGTAGGAGGCAGAGGCACCATGGCTGGGCTGCTGGGTGCGCTCAGGGAGCTCAGCACCTGCAGCTCTTTCTGCAGCTGGGTCTTCAAGTCCTCCGTCCCCGGAGGCAGCACCAGCCGCGCTGGGAGGCTGGCCGACCGCCTCAGGAGCATGGGGTTTGCACCATTGAGGAACTGGTACCCAAAGAGCGTGTCATCCTTCCAGGAATTTCGAACCCGCTCTAAAGACACCAGTGGGGGAGCATGCTGTGAGCTCTGAGCCCCTCATCCTACTCACAGATCCTCCCCTCTTTACCCTCTTCCCCTCTTCTCTCAAAGCTCTGGGTTGGAAATATGCACACAGGTTTGGGGAGGCAGTAACGGACCAGCCAGCAGAGTCTTCCCGGCGCGGGAACAGTCTTTGGAAATCCTCCAGTCTTCTAACTGGATTGGTGAGGTCCAGTGCCCCCTTGACGACCATGCCCTCCAGCCTGTGCAGAGAATGGCCTGCTAGGAGATCCAGGAAGGACCCGACCTGGCACCCGGGGAGCAAGTGCCCACCCTCTACCCAGCACATACGTTCTTGCTAGCGAGAAGGAGAAGTCGAGATCCTTCTCCTGCGGAATCTCTCATTCCTGGGAAGGTCCCTCGGCGTTCTCCCCAGGACAGGCAGGATTAACCCATCTTTCCAGGAGCCCCACCTGGAGGAAGAAGGCGGAATCCGTGATAAGGGGGGTGGGTTTCTTGGGATCTGGTAGGGGGATCCGAGGCTTGCTCCGGCTCACCCAGACGCCGTCTTCCTTTCCTGGAGTTCCTGTTCCCGGTGCGTCTTCAGCAGGCTCTGGTCGTTGCTCACGGTCCGGGCCGGGCAAGGGCACACGAGCACCAGGTCTCCCCGGACCTCGGTCCGCGCGGGTCCCCGCTTTTCCCCTCTCCTCACCCCAACCCTGCCCCTCTTACGTCCCAGCATCCCCGACGCCCTCTTCCGTGCCGCCCCCGTTGCCCCGCCGCCCTCACCGGTGCCCTCGGCCAGGCAGACGACCCGGTTGCCCTGCACCCAGCTGTAGCAGGGGGAAAGGGCCGCGCACGGAGATCCAGGTGCAGAACCAATCCGAGTCCCTCAGGTCTTTGTGCAGCTTCACCAGCAGCAGGCGCCCCAGGTGGACCCCGACGCGGACTTTGAACTCTGTCGCGGGACCCGCGCGAGCTCAGACGCGGGCTTGAGGCTCCCCCGACTGGCGCGCGGGCGCAGCTCGGAGCCCGGCCTTCCCCCGAGAGACCCGAGTCCGGCTGCAGGTGCCCCCGCCCGATCCCCGCCCCAGACACCCCGCCTGCCCCAGCGCCCCGCCGGCTCCGCACCCACCTCGCGGCGCAGCGGCCGCAGCTGCTTCCCCAGGTCGGCCTCCCCGTGCTCCCCCAGCAGCCACAGCTGCACCTGGTTGCAGGAAAACGCCAGCAGCGAGTCCCCGGTGGCCACGCGGATCGTGTACTTGCCCATCGCGCTCGGACTTGGAGGGGCCTTGGGGGGGATTAGCAATTTAATGCATGGGAGGCCCAGCCCCCAGGGAAGCGGCACCCAGACCAGTGTCCCTGGGGCGTGGGCTCCCAGGGTCTCCACCTCCCACCCGCAGGTTCCTCTGCGCTTGGATGCACGTGTCCCTGCCAACTGCCAGAGGAGGTTTCTCACGGTGGTGGCTCGGGAAGGTGCACCCCACCCTGGTCCTCTTGGAATGCTCCCTGGTGCCAGCTCCGTGCCCAGGTGCCCAGTCCGGCGGCCCACCCAAATAGTGAATAAACCAATAGTGAATGCGGTAGCAACAGACAGTGGAGAGGAGGGAGGCTGGACGCGCGGGGGCGTTTTCAGTGGAAAGTGAGTCAACCATCTTGACAAAGATCCGGGGCTTTCCGTTGAGGATAAAGAGGAGATAGTGCCGGACAGGTGCAGGAGATGGGCTTGCGGTCCAGACTCCCAGCCGAGAGGGGGAGTGGGGAATTGCCCTTCAAGTGCGTCCTGGAACTTGCGTGGGGCTCTCCTGAACCAGGCTCTGTGGGGCCATCGCCCTGCCTGAGCACCTGTAAGGGGCCCCGTCAGCACCCTCCCACCGGGGTCCATTCCTCCCCAAGCCCCTCCTGATCTTTGGCTCTCCTCGCCCTCCTTAGAGGCAGTTGCTGTGCTCTGCTCGGAAGCCTCCCAGATTGCTTCTCCAGCGCTCCTTTCTCTCATCCCTCCCCAGAACTTCTGCTCAGGTGGGCTTGCCTCTTTCCTGAACCTCCTGTTCTATTGTGAACAAAAGGTCTCGGGTCCATAACCTGCTGCTTAAATATCGTTTCTAGGTCTACATGTTGGATCAGTCCAAATCGCTTGGTCCAGAGGGAATCGAAAACCTTAAGCGTTTTGCTTTAAAGTGGAACCGTAAATGACTCGCCAGCCACGAATGTTTTTATATAGGGCGGGAGTTCTGCCAGCGTGGGTCCACAGTAAGAGCTTCCCAGGGTCATTGTCCTGTAAACCACACCCAGATGTTTAAAAGGGAGCTCATATCTACCATTTCCATCGACGTGGTTGGAACTGGAGGGGATTCTGCTTAGTGAAATAAGGCAACAAGCACAATTATTGTACAGTTTCACTCCCATGTGGAACAGAAGCAACAGTGCAGAGGACGGTAGGGGAGGGGAGGGAAGACTGAATGGGAAGGAATCAGAGAGGGAGACAAGACATGTGAAATTCTTGACTCTGGGAAACAAACTGAGGATTGCAGAAGGGGAAGTGGGTGGGGGGATGGGGAAGCTGGGTGATTCAACAGGGCACATGACTTATACTCAACTAATGAATCATGGAACAGTGTATCAAAGCCTAATGATGTACTGTCCCTTGGCTAATTGAATTTAAATAAATTCAAAAAGAAAACAAAAGGGAGGGGCTCAGACCTAAAGGTTCTTATGGGGGAAAGACTAAGTTCAGCGTCTCGGCAGATCTTCAGACTTCCTCAAGCCATTACAGCCGTCCTGTCTACTGATCATTAACTTGACAGCGATTCTTAAACGATCCTTGTTTACAGTCATAAAGTAGCCAACTCGGTTTTAATAAAAACAATACCTTTTCATTTACTCACTTCTTCAGTTTGTAAATTGCACAATTACAATCACACGTACACGGACACGGCAGTCAGGGCGGGTGTACACACTCTTCTCGGCAAACAGAAGGCTCAGCCGTGGGCATCGAAGTGCCACGTGTGCCACGTGTGGCACACGGTGGGCCTGTGGGTCTTTGTAGGGGAGGCTCCGGGTCGTCACCTGCTGAGCTGGCTCACCACGGGGGATCTGGAGGCTTCGTTGTAAAATCCGCTTGCTCTCTGATGCCGCCTTGTCACTTCAGCCACCTCTCCTGACACTCGAGAATCGGGGACCACGACTGATCTCAGCACTCGCCGCACAACACGTCCACGGAGTTGTGTTGTGTCCGTGCCATCCCTCGGACACTGTCTTCTGCAGTCACACTGTTGCCAATAAACCCTTGATTCTTCCTTCCCCCAAGCTGTGAGCCCTCTGCTCTCCTCTGCATCGGCTCCAACCCCTGGCCGACTTCCCCTCCACTCTGTACCTTCCATTGTCCTCCAGAGCCTGAACTTCTCCTTAGAGAACTTTCGGACAGCCTGGCCCCACGTGCCCTCCACCAACCTGGCCTCCAGATCCCTACAATTCACATGTCACTTGCCCACCCATCCAGTCACAATTTACATGTCATTTATTGTCACGTAAAACCCACCTGCAGTATGTCACTCTTACTGTGGTTTATCTTTCTGTCTTTGAACTTTGTGCTCTCACACGTCCTCTGAGGGAGAGCGTGGAGAAATTCAGAGGTCGTCGCTGCCATCCCCTGCTGGTTGCCTGTGTGGATACGATGGCCTATACAAGTAATGTTTGGTTCTTGTGGCAGGGTTTAACTTCACGCTTACTCTTCCTATTGGAAGAACTCCTAGAGCAGGTTCCTTCAGGGCAATATCCCAACACCACTGTCAGGCTGGACGGATGTCCCATTGCTTGGCCTGGAAAGAACTGTAGTCTCTTGGCTTCTGTCTGTTCATGTAGAGATACAGGAATCACTGAGAGCCTCCTCTGTACCCTGTAAGGACTGCGGAGAGGTAGACTCGGTTGACAATGGACCCATCTTCTCCTAGGGCAAAATTTATTAAGAATTTTTTCAGGCCTTCTTGGAACTCCTTACTAGACTCAAAAATCTCCGGTAACATTCCTTCATTCAAAAGCCTCCAGACCAAGAGCAAATACTATTTTAGTTTATGCTGCCAAATCCGGAAGATAAATCGTTCCCTGTTCTGAAATGGCAGTGCTCCCTACCCCCGGGGCATGGGAGCTCTTCTGGTAACTTTTATGTCCTACACACCAGTGACGGCACTGGGAGAGTCACGTTCTGCTGGTTTCCCTGCAGCAGCCAAGGACCCAGTAGAAGACCGGTGACGCATTTAAAACAGAATAATTGGAGGAGACAACTGATGGAGAGGCAGGGTGTGAGAGAACCACAGAGGAATGCGACAAGATCCTGAGCCCATCAGCCCTGAAGCTGCCATCACTCATGGGCCCGGCGAAGGAAAAGGTGACTGAAACCTAGAAAGAGAAAGCTCTCGGGGGAAGGCTTCCTTGAACGGAGCAATGCCCTTTCATCAAGTCACACAGCCTACAATGAGCTTTTCGGGAGGGACCCAGGGGAATAAACATGCCGACTTCATTCTCTTCCTTCCCTATGACCTCCTGCTAAGGCTCTCCATTGGACAAACCCAGCTAGAAGCCAGGGGGTATGAAAGCCCATTAATTAACCCATTAAAAAGCTTCTGCACAGGGAAAGGAACAATCCATGAAACCAAAAGGCAGCCTGTGGAATGGGAGGAGATATTTGCAAGCCACACGCCTGATAAAGGCTAGTAAAGAACTTAACAAAACTCAACACCCAAAAACCAGATGACCCAGTGAAGAAATGGGTAGAAGACATGAACAGACACTTTTCCAAAGAAGACATCCAGATGGCCAACAGACCCATGGAAAGATGCTCCGCATCACTCATCAGAGAAATACAAATCAAAACCACAGTGAGGTATCCCCTCACACCTGTCAGAATGGCTAAAACTAAAAACACAAGAAACCACAAATGTTGGCGAGGATGTGGGAAAACAGAACCTTTGCACACTATTGGTGGGAATGCAAACTGGTGCAGCCACTGTGGAAAACAGTGTGAGGTGTCCTCAAAGTTAAAAATGGACTACCTGGGACACCTGGGTGGCTCAGTCGGTTGAGCGGCTGCCTTTGGCTCAGGTCATGATCCCAGTGTCCTGGGATCGAGTCCCGCATCAGGCTCCTTGCTCTGTGGGGAGACTGCTTCTTCCTCTGCCTCTGCCTGCCTCTCTGTCTGCCTGTGCTCACTCTCTCTCTCTCCCTCTCTGACAAATAAATAAATAAAATCTTAAAAAAAAAAATAGGACTACCGTAGGATCCAGCAAAAGCACTACTAGGTATTTACCCAAAGGATACAAAATTACAGATTCGAAGGGATACATGCATCTGATGTCTACAGCAGCATTGTCAACAATAGCCAAACTATGGAGAGAGCCCAAATGGCCATCAACTGATGAATGGGTAAAGAAGGTGTGGTGTAGGGACGCCTGGGTGGCTCAGTTGGTTGGGCGGCTGCCTTTGGCTCAGGTCATGATCCCAGTGTCCTGGGATCGAGTCCCACATTGGGCTCCTTGCTCGGCGGGGAGCCTGCTTCTCCCTCTGCCTCTGCCTGCCACTTTGTCTGCCTGTGCTCGCTCCTGTGCTCTCTCTCTATCTGACAAATAAATAAATTTTTAAAAAATCTTAAAAAAAAAAAGAAGGTGTGGTGTATATACACAATGGAATATTACTCAGCCATCAGAAAGAATGAAATCTGGGATGCTTGGGTGGCTCAGTTGGTTAAGCATCTGCCTTTGGCTCAGGTCATGATCTCAGGATTTTGGGATTGAGCCCCATGTCAGGCTCTCTGCGCAGTGGGGAGTCTGCTTCTCCCTCTCCCTCTGTGCTCTCTCTCCTGTCTCTCAAATAAATAAATAAAATCTTTTAAAAAATGAAATCCTTCCATTTGCAACAATGTGGATGGAGCTACTAGAGTGTATTTTGCTAAATGAAATAAATAGTCATGAAAGAAAAATACCATCTTTTCTCACTCATATGTGGAATATAAGAAACAAAACAGATGAACAGTTGGGAAGGGTGAAAAGAAAAAAAGAGAGAGGGAAACAAGCCACAAGTTACTCTTAACTACAGAGAACATACTGAGGGTTGATGGAGGTGGGTGGGGGATGGGCTAGATGGGGGTTGGGGGTTAAGGAGGGCACTTGTGATGAGCACTGGGTGTTCTGTGTTAGTGATGAATCACTGAATTCTACCCCAGAAACCAATATTGCACTCTATGTTAGCTAACAAAATTTAAATTTTAAAGAATGGCCATGATACTATGCCTTCAGCAAATTTCCCCTTTGGGGGGGGAAATTATCAGTTATTTGCATCCATCATCTCAAATTAGAAAATGTGAATCAAAAAATTAATATTAAACTTGTCATGGTGACTTTGGGAAATTCCACTCCATCCTTACTACAGCAAAACCTTTAGGCAGCAGGAAAACCCTCCAGGTCAAAACAAGGTTAAGTCATATTCAAACAAGGTCATGTGCTGTGAGTGAGACCTAAAGATTTGAGACCATTTCAAGGGAAGAATCTCAGAGTGTGAAACGATGGAGGAAGTCTGGAGTAGTGCTTAAAGGCACACGTTTTGAGCCAGACACACTTGAGTCCACTTCTCGCCCTGCATCTAACTTGCTGTAAGATCTGTAACATGTTACAGAGCTTTCCAGAGTCCTCGCACACTCATCTACAAAGTAAAACCTGCAGCACTTACATCTTAGAGCTGCTTGGACCTTAAAAGACTTATCGTGAGCACCGCTATGAACACAATATGTAAGGTTTAATAGGCATTCAACAAATAGTAGAGATCATCACTTTGCACAAGGAAATGACAGGATTTAAAGCAGAGCAGAGTATGTGACTGAGCTGAAGGGGACCCAACGGGGCACAGATGGACCAAGGTGAAGTCATCAATTACTATGGTTTGCGGTTATGAATCATACTGTGGCTCTGTGAGGGTCTGAGAGCGAAACTTGTGAGGGCAGGGATTTTCTGCACTATTTAGGTTAGTTTTAGGGTCCTACTCTCCAGGCTTTCAGATCTTCATCAATAGTGCAGTTTCTCACAGGACCAGGAGATGTCTCCCTGTAGTTTGAGAAGACCAAAACACGGGACCTGTCACGGAGCTGGACAGATCAAAGGCTTTACATCGTATACCCGTGGACTTCCATCTAAAACTGGTTCATCAAAGATTCAAGGGTGCAGACCGCAAAGAATCGGTCTCTAACTGTAAACACCACTGACAAAACACCTGGAAGGATTATTTAACTCTATGGTTACATGGCATCCACTGTCATTACCAGTGTTGTCAATGGGCTCCGTGCCAAAGAAAGGCTATTCAAAGCCATCAGGTTGACTACAGAGTGCCCCTCTCCCTGAGCACAACATCATGAAGACGCACAGGGTGAGGGAGCTGAGGGATCTAAGCTACACAGACTCGTGGCTCCCCAGCTGGATAACTCCAGAGAAATCGTGCCAAGGCCCTGGGGGCCATCCTTGACTTCCCTGCAACCTTGAATACGCTAGGACACCAGTCAGTATTGCCAGAAACAAGATAGTGGGTTAAAAGTAGGGAGAAGGAGAAGAGGAGGAGGAAGAGGAGAAGGAGGAGCAAGAGGGAGAGGAGGAGAAAGAAGGAGAAGAAGAAAGAAGAAAGAAGGAGAAGGAGAAGAATGCATCAGACGTGTCAATAACTCCACTCGGAGGAATCTGCCCTGTCTTCCCCAGACATCCTTAAACACCCCAGTTGAAATAGTAATCCCGGACGATGGACATCTTACCGCCTCCCACTTCCCAGGCCCTCTGACAGTCCCTCATCCAGAACATTCCTGAGTCCATGCTGGCTACAAGATCAACAGACATGCGACATATTTGGGAAACAGAGCCCTTAAAAGTGGAAATAGACCCCACGTGCCCCTCCCTGGACCATCCCAGTATCCTCTAAAACCTGAAGCAGTTGAAGGTCTCAGACCTAGTATCCAAGGTCTCCTTGAAGAGAGTTCCTCATTCCTATTTGCAGACCCCATAATACCTTTATTTTCCATGGATAACTCCTAAGAGCTTATGGTCTGCTGAAGATTCTGTTAAAAAAGCATGAGCAGACAAGCCACAGACCAGGCGAAAATATTCGCAAAACACGTACCTGATAAAAGACTGGTTTCTGAAGTGTACAAAGAACTCAACAATCAGGAAACCAAGTTTTACAAATGGCCGCACATAGACAAGTACTGCGTTTTTCCACTTAACGGAGTACCTGGGGTAGTCAGATTTATAGGGATGGACTAGGACGCTGGTCACAAGAGTCTCAGGCTGGGGGGCTGGTACTGGAGGAAAAGGCACGTGTTCACGGATATAGAGTCCCAGCTTTGCAAGATGAACAGAGTCCTGGGACAGGTTGCACGACAGTGCGAATGCACTTAATGTTACCAAGCTGTCCACTTAAAGTGGCTAAGGTGGTACGTTTTATGTTATGTGCATTTTACCATCATTAAGAACGCAAATTTAACAATGGACAAAAGATCTGGACAGACACTTCATGAAAGAAGTTTACAGACAGACGGCACCTGAGCATATGAAGAGATGCTCAATGTCACAGGTCATTAGGAGGTTGTAAATGAGAATGACAAGATGCCACTGGCTAAAACGAAAAGCAGAAAACGGGCAGCACCAAATACCGACAAGAATGTGGGGCAACAAGAACACTCCTGCGTTGCTGATGAGAAGCCATTTTGGAAGAAAGTTGCAGTTTCTTACAAAGCTGAATTTCAGCAATTTTGCGCTGCTGGCAGGTAAGCGATTATCTCAGCACAAAAACCTGCACGTGAATCTCTATAGCCATTTACTCCTGATGGTCAAAAACCGTCAATAGGTGGGGCACCTGGGTGGCTCAGTGGGTTAAAGCCTCTGCCTTCAGCTCAGGTCATGATCTCAGGGTCCTGGGATCGAGCCCCACATCAGGCTCTCTACTCAGTGGGGAGCCTGCTTCCCTTCCGCTCTCTCTGCCTGCCTCTCTGCCTGCTTGTGATCTCTGTCTGTCAAATAAATAAATAAATAAAAATCTTTAAAAAAAAAAACCGTCAATAGGTGCATGGACAGACAGACTGAGGTGTTGGCAGGCAATGGGCTATGATGCAGCAATGAAGACAAATGAGCCATCAAGCCGTGAAAAGACAGACAAACCCTAAATGCATGTAAATGTGTATTGCTACGTAAAAATAAATAAATACATAAAAAGCCAGTGTAAAAAGGCAGCATCCTGCACGACTCCACCTACATAGCACTCTCAAAGAGCCACGACCACAGTAAAAACCAGTGGTTGCCAAAGAGGAGGTGGGGGAGGCGGGAAGGATGAACCCCTGGCGCGCAGGGAGACTTTAGATCAGTGAAACTAATCTGTGCAATCCTGTCATGCTGGGAACAGATCATTATGCCCTCGCCCAGCCCTTTCAGCTGTACAACACAGCTTTTTTTTTTTTAATTTTTTAAGGTTTTATTTATTTATTAGTTAGAGAGAGAGAGAGAGTGAGCACAGGCAGACAGAAAGGCAGGCAGAGGCAGAGGGAGAAGCAGGCTCCCCGCCGAGCAAGGAACCCGATGTGGGACTCGATCCCAGGACGCTGGGATCATGACCCGAGCCGAAGGCAGCTGCTTAACCAACTGAGCCACCCAGGCGTCCCACAACACAGCTTTAATGGACGCTCTGGACTTCCGTACGTTTCAACACTAGTTACCATGGTTACGTGGGTTTACTTTAGTTACAGTGTCAATATCAGTTTAGTGATGGTAACAAATGTAAAACATTAGTGCACGACGCCTTATATATTGTTATTGTTATTAATGTGTAACATGAATAGGGCAACTGTGCACAAGATGGCGGACGGGGATCCGTGGGAACTCTCTGTACTAACTACTCAATTTTTCTGTAAATATAATACTGTTCTAGGGCGCCTGGGTGGCTCAGTGGGTTAAAGCCTCTGCTTTCGGCTCAGGTCATGATCCCAGGATCCTGGAATCGAGTCCCGCATCGGGGTCTCTGCTCAGAAGGGAGCCTGCTTCCTCCTCTCTCTCTGCCTGCCTCTCTGTCTACTTGTGATCTCTGTCTGTCAAATAAACTAAAAACAAAAAACAAAAAAAAAAAAATATATATATATATATATATATATA